>LOJH01040390.1:0-14627 GCA_001685095.1 Ellobius talpinus
GTGCAGTTCTGTGCTCAGAAATAAATGGAGTAGAGACAAATCAATAATGCCAAATAGAAAAAGACAAAGGCACTAGTACAATAAAAGTGACTTCCTAGTCTCCAAGAGAGTCCTACAAATAATAGAAAGAAAACTCGTAAGCATGCCCCTAAAGAATTTTCTTTCTAGATAGGTGAGAAATCATGTTATTTTTCCACATTTGCTATGGATAGTTACTGTTCCATTGCTACTTTGCCTGTGAAAATAGGGCTATAAAAATCGAAACCTCTGTAGGGAGAGAAAATGAAAAGTTAGGACAGTATTGATTCCATTTCTTTCCTTACTAATTAAGGTTATATTGCATAGTATTTTTTCCTCCCAATCTCATGAAAAGGAATTATAAAATAGCATGGAACATTTCCAAAAACAAAACATTTACTGGGTATTTTAATCATCATGACTTTTTAAAGAGCCTTCATATTTTCTATGATTTTTTCAAATGACCTCATCTTTATGTCATCTTCCACTAAAGCCACACACTGAAAGACTTAATTTTGTCTTGCAATTTAAGAATGCTAAATCTCTCTTTTTTGCCAATTCAATAGTTCAAATTGTGTTATCATACTATTTCAAATTCCCCTAACAAACACTTAAGATGTCAATAAAATATATATAATTTACTATATGATATACTGTGGAAAGGTCAGATTCAAAATATTATGGTTAAAACAGCAAATACAAATTATGAAAAATGAGAACCAGACATGGTATCACAAAACTGGATTTATATCTCAGCTTCTAAGAGGCTAAAGAAGAAGGATCATGAATTCAAGACCAATCTGAGCTACACAGTGATTTTAAAGCTATCCTACTCTTCATGGAGAGACCTTTTGTGGGAAAAATAGAAAGAATAACTAAGTTAAACTAAAAAAACCCAAGATGTATTAAATTCATGAATGAAATTGTCAAAGAAAAATCATAAAAATTAAAAAGGCAAATAAAGCTCAAAACCAAACAACAGAAAAATACCATAAAATGATGGGTTCTTGCTACAAAAAGAACTGAAAGCTAGATTTAGTCCTCAGCCTTTAGCAGTGTGTACACAATACCTGTTCAAGCTGACGAATTTCCATTGATGTTACATTCTTCACCGTGTAGCCATCAGCAATGAGCATTCGTTAGCCGTAGCTGTAAATGAAGACAGGTGTGGACAGAGACCTTGGTTTCCAGATGTCATTTTTCAATAAAACAAACCAGAACTCCTCAGAAAAATTATTGATTTTTACGACTGTGTTAAGAAGAATAAAGAATGACTTCAGAAAATCTTATAAGGTCATGGACTTAAAATGTGCTGGAGACAATCAAAGCATGGAAGTACCCTATGGCCTGCACTGATGAGTAAATGTTAAATAGTGGCATAGATCTTTCTTTTTGATATTTCATTAAAATCCACAGTATAAGATAAATACTGACACGTTAATAATTGAATAAATGAAGGAGGGGTGATTTTTTTCTCAAGGAAATTTTAAACATTTTATATAGATAGTTCTTCCTCCAAGAGGGAGCCTATAAGTCACCTATCCCCCATGCCATTATGGACACACATATATATTCTCCTCTCTCTCTCTCACACACACACACATACACACACACACAAACACACTTGAAATTTTATGGGGTTTGCAATTCTCTTCCACATATTACAGAAAAGGAAAATATATAGTACCTCTGTTCATGACAGAGGCCAGTGTTAATATCACTCAGATCTGTGTAGGTAGTGATGATAACAGCATTTCACATTCTAGGTGCTCTTCACCAAGTCCACAATCTCCCTTTAATCCTGAGAACAGTGGCACAAAACCACATAGCCATTGACCTTCTGTGCTTGCACCGGTCTGTTGCCAGTCTTCAAATGCTAGACTGTCCATGTCACAATAAACAGCTAAAGGATGAGAAACTGATAGACCAAAGGAAATTGAAGAAAGAAGACTCATGCTTATTGTCCTCCGTGTGTATCCTGGAACAGAAAAGGGACATTCATGGAAAAGTTTGTGGAATGAACTTCTGAAATTTAATTAACAATGATAAGCTAATATTAATTTTGTAGTTTTGATGAATGACTATGTAAGATATGTAATGTATGTGATAACCCTCTGTATTATATTTCCAATTTTATTTGAATTTAAATCATCCCAAGTAAGCAATTGGAGTATTTCATGAAAAATAAGCATTTTAGAGTATCATGGGTGTAGGCACTTTGCCATGTAAGCCTGGTTACTTGAGTTTGATCCTCAGAACTCCTAAATTAGGTGAGAGGTGAGAATTGACACCTCAAAGTTGTCCTCTAACTTTCTTATGTGACAACTAAAATCTGTTTTATTCCCTTCTGGACATCACCTCACTGTGTAGCCTGTCTTGTTTTGTAGTTAGACAGCAGGGCACATGACTTGTTTCTGAACAATACCATGTGGACAGAGGTAATGCAATACCATTTTAAAGCAAGGCCACATAAACCTCATATCCTTGTTCATCAATTTCCCCTTCATCAGTTAGTTAGCAGGAGGGAGCGAGGGAGGGAGAGAGGGAGGGAGGGAGAGAGAGAGAGAGCTGCTGTGCCTCAGATGGCAAGTGTCCCTCAAAGTTATGTATGCAATGGCAGTACCCTTAATGTGATATTGATATTGCTTCTTACGAGCAGTCCTCAGTTGATGGGGAGAGAGCATCAGTAGGACCTGTGGGACCCTGCCTTTCCTCTTTTTCTCTGCTATGGCTGCAGAGGAAATGAGACTGTGCCTAAATTCATTGCCATAATCTGCTGTCATGATCATCCTTACCAGAGGTGCAACCACCTCTTTAAGTCTTTTTACCTTAAACTTCAAACTTTTAAAACTGTGGCTATATAAACCTGACTTTATAAGTAGGCCATGACAGTTATTTTCTTGTGAGAAAGCAAGGATGTTTAATGCGATACTGGAGATTTAGAACCGTTTCTTCAAGAATAAACTTATTTGCAAGAGAATTACTGGACAAATGCTTTCAGCATGACTATGTAACTTGCAAATAATACATCATCATTGATACAATTCTTATATTAGTAGCCTCCTGGTCAGCAATAATAAATTCCTGTTTCATAGAATTCACATTGTTTTTCTGAGTAATTGTTTAGTTCTTTTAATGTTTGAAGTTATCTAGTTATGATAAAAATATTTACTTTTTCAATTGTGTAAATGTACATTTCATTATTCATTCATCAGTTTATGAACATCTAGACTGTTACAACTGGCTATTGTGAATAGACCATTGAAATTAAAATGAAAGTGGTAGGATATAGAGTCCTTTGATTATATGCCCAAGAGTGGTATAGCTGGATCACATGATTTATTTTTATCATTTTAGCATGATCTTTTCATTATCATTATGATAATGCTGTATGTTGTTCATGAGTATTAATTTTATCAAGTTAGCATTGTTATTAATTAAATAATTGTGTGTTTGTGCATTATCTTAAGATTTTTTTTTAAAAATCATTGATAAGCAAGTGAAGGAATTTGAAAAGTTTAAAGTGTTGGAGCTGAGATCCATAAATCAGAGAGAATATGTGATGTAGAGTTTGTCTTTCCGGGTCTGGGTTACCTCACTTTGCATATTTTCCACTTATGTCTATTTCCCTGAAAGTTTCATGATTTCATTTTTCTTTACAGATGATTAATTTTCTATCATTTATTTGTACAACATCTACTAGTCAGTAGAAAGACATCCAGGCTTTCTCTGCTTCCTAGCTGTTGTTAACAGAGCAGCAATAGTGTGGCTGAGCAAGCATTTGTGTAGGAGGATGCTGAGCCCAATGGGCGTTTGTCAAGGAGTGGAATAGCTAAATCATATAGTAGATTTATTTTTAACCTTTTGTTCTTTATTAGAACAAAGTATCCTTTATCCCTTATGATTTGTTTTAGTTTGAAATCTGTTTTGTGTCCCCATTAAATTCTTTTGTTGGTTTGTATTGATGGGTGCTCTCCATATTATATTTCAAACTCCATGAACATAGGGGAATGAATATTTTGTCTATCACACAGTGTTTAGCAGCTGAGCAAGCACCTCATAAATGACATTCCGTGAACAAATTTACAAAGTGCATTGTTATTTTATGAATAAAAATAGTAGAATTCAGAGCTGATAACCTTGTAAAACTAACATTCTATAACATTAAAAATTAATCTCCCATGAAAATTTTGTTTCATTCATGTCATCTAACGTTAGCATAGATTCACAAATCTATCTTATGTTCAAATACTCATTCATCTGGTTTCAGAAATTAATATTTATTGATTATATTTCATATCATTAAGGAGCAAAACTTTAATTCCTACAATGCAGACGCAGTCTCTTTTTTATATCATAATTGATTTGTTGACTTTGTTCTAACAGTTGAGTGGAAACAATTGGATCACCAATCCTAGTACATTAGTGTAATTACCATCCCTCACTATTACCTGAGGCCATTAGAACCTTACTGCCAGATCTCATACTAAAAGGCTCTATTATTTAGTCTCTAATCCAATGACTTTCCCTGGACCAGGCTTACATCTCCTCCTTTACGACCTCATCAGCCCTGCGATTGTGCAGATAGGATCATTTTAGAGAGCTGGAAGCAATTACGGAAGCTGTAGTGCAGAGCGTGCAGTTCTTTCAGACCTGTTTCTACCTCCCTTTTCCTGTTATGTCTTTCGGGGGTTTAATTTTTATTTCCAGTTGAGGGCTTTTGTAGGTACTGTTGCCTAGTGGATTTAATTTGTGGTCTCAGTTGTAGTAATGGCAGCCATTGGAAACTCTTTGAGTTGCTTGGAACACTGTTTCTAGTCATTAAGACAAGGGTTTTGTTTTTGTTTTCTGTACTCAGGGATGTTATGACGCCTCTGAGGCAAGAATATACATTAAGAGTTGATGAGCATAATTTACTTTCTCTTTATTAAGTAATTCACTTAATAGATCTTTCTAACCTTCAGTTATTTGAAATCCAGTGAGGTCTGGCCGTTTTCACTGATTGCCATTGCTTTCAAAGCTTTGTTGTCTTTCTTAATTTTTTGGTGTTTTTTAATAGGAGAATTGGGGAAGACAAATTAGGACATCTAAAGTATCAAACATTTAGTCTCAAACTGTTTAGAATTTTTTTTCAGTTGAACAGGATTTTCTTAGTGATCTATAAGTTGTCCCTTTTATGTATACAGAGTTCCTATATAATAATAAAAACAGACATGTATTTTACATATGTTTTGATCATTTTTCAGTGATGATAAACAAAGATGGTAATCTTTTATTTGTGATCTTTAATTTAAACCAAATAGGAATAGAGGACTATTAGCTATGAAATTAATTCACTGTAAAAATGAAATTAATTAAATATAAATTAAAGTAAGTAGAATTATTTTTATCCTACAACTTCTTGATGATAATTTAGTTGTACAGAATAAATGTTATTTTTATTTACAAATATTTGGAAATTAGAGTCAATAAAAATGTTATTTTATTTATAAAATCTTGGAAATTGGTAATTTTATTAAATGAGCTTTTAAGAAGACATCATACCATTTGTTTAGACAAATGTCAAGTACAAAACCAGAGAAATTGAATTTAATAATGTCTAGTTCTTCCATGTTAACTTAGAACTTTTGAAGCTTTCATGTATACATTGATGCACCTAAGATTTGATGGTATTTAACCCAGTGGTCACTTGCCTTTCTTATTTTCATTTCAGAGTAGACAGCAGATAAACGGAAAAGATATTTGTGCAGGTAGCATGCTCAGTCAGCACAATGTTAAGATACTGTCTTTTACTTTCCCTTTTTTCCTTAATCAAGGGTGACATTCTCTCCCCCTTCTGAAAACTCAAGATTCACCACTTGAAGTGCTGAGTCTTGGTTTAAAATTTTACTTAAAGATCTTATCTCACTGACAACCATTCTGCTCTAATCTGTGGGGCTCCCACCCGTTTCAAGCAGCTGAGATTCTGGCTCTTTGAATGCTTTGGGAACTGCAAAACTGCCACACAAACACAGAACCTTTCTAAACATGGATTTTAAAATGCGAGTCACCCAAATAAAAGAGAAACACACACACACACACACACACACACACACACTTTATTTCAAAGTGAAAGCTACCATTTTCTAGTGTTTTCAGATGAGACCAGGCACATCCTAGATGATTGTTAGCAGTCTTCAGAAAAGCTGTCAAACGCACAATGTCAGTGAGTGAGAGCTCATACACATGCCTTCTGCTCAGTTTGGTGAGGACAGGCTCCTTGACGTCCTGATCCACTCAGGGACATGCTCTCAAGTATAGGTTATGAGAAGCCCACTGGACTTGCTTTACTTTCTCAGTAGAATCTTAACAATTTGAATGATTGGAAACATAAGGAGTTCTTGGTTCTAGAAGGTACTTTGAACAGAACTGAAAGGAACCAGAAGGCCGGGAATGCGTGCAGTGCTCGCACATAACCATGCTGCATCATTGCTGCATCCTTGCCACTGCGGCTGTGCTCACCCATGCCTATGGCAGATATTCTTCTCCAACTGAAGCGTGGAGGCTGGTTTTGTTCTTAAGCTGTCATGCACCCAAGTTTCCTCTTGTGATACTAGTAAGTATCACAATGACAAAGTTTGGGTGTCATTTTTTTATCCCACTTCTTATGCTCTACCATATTCTGAAACAATCTCCAACTGAGAAATTCAGAAATCCTATTGTTATCCACAGTCCCCCAGGTAAGGCTGACTTGCTTTTCCTTCCTTTCTCTAGCTTTAGCCTGAAGTGTGAAGAGGCTATGGTGTGGCTAACATCCTCCTGCCATTGTTCTGAGTGTCTCCTTCCCTGTTTCTGTTCACCCTTTAGTGGTGGTTTGGAGATTCCCAGAGATGAAAGTGTGGGCAGAGACAAGAGACAGAATAGAAGATTTCTTCTCTGAAATGTCCCATAGCTCAGCTTCAAGTCCTGGGCTGACAGAATGAAGCTGGTTCTCACATGTACTTTGCGGAACCTGGGAATTTTCTTAGGTCTATCTCTTTGTTTTCTTGATGCAGGCACATAACTGCCTTTTCTCTTCTTTGACCACTGTCTAACCAGTATCCACTTTCACTGATGTCCCTTGTTCTGTAAGATTGTCAAACAACAATCAACAGAACTCCATTTTGCTGTCTCCTCTCTTTTGACATAAAGCTAAGTTATGAGACAATTCATGCAGTTTTGAGTCATTCAAAGCCATGCAATAGAGAACAGCTCTAGTATTGTGGGGGTAGGGGTAGATAGTTCAGAAAATGGCCCGCAAAAATCTCAAGTGCGTTTGTTAAAGTTTCTTCCTGGATGTGTTAGAAGAATCTGAACTGTCTTTCTAGGATAGGAGGGTGCTCAGTACAGCAATGACTTTTCCACAGAAATCTACCTGCCCCTCTGTGATGTCTTTTAGTCTTTCATGTGTGCGTTGAACCCAAGAGTCATGTCTCTCATCATTGTTCTTACAAATTTAGCTGGGAGAGCTCTTCTTCACGTGACTGTGGGGAAAGAGATAGCGAGAAAAATCGGGACCAAAGGAACACAGTCATGAAAACATGTTTTAAATGTCTAAATGCTGAATTGGCCAATTGCTATCATGACAACTGTTGCTGTTAATATAACAAGCAAATACATTAAATATAACCCATATTAAATGTGGATAAAATCAATTGAAGCGAAGCTTTCAATCCCGATGCAGTTCTGTTGAAGCTGAAACTGTGAACAGCAGTTATATATCAATATTGTTCTCAGCTTGTCGTTCAGAAGAGGGACAACCACAGACTTATCCGTACTGGTACAAGAGATGTCACTTTTAGCCAAACTGTACTTTTTAAATTTTAATTTTAAAATCTGTGCTGCAGTCTCTTATTTTTGTTGAAATTGTCTGTCTAAATCATAGTGATACAGCTATAGGCTTTATTCCATATATAATAGAAGAGACGTGAGTATATAATAAAATGTAAATAAAATACCTTCAGAAGTTCAAAGGTAATAATAATAATGGTACAAAGACCTTCAAGCAAATAAATTATGACAACCATCTATTAGTTCACTTACACTAAATGGAAATAGTGGTATTATAAAGAATATTGTAGCACATTGTATTTTAATAACATCTTTCATAAAAAGTTTTATGTTAGAAAATAAAACAAGCAGTCATGGATCAAATGTATATTCCATTTAATTTGTTTTCATGTTGAAAAATGTGTAACAGAGAAAATTTGTATCAAAGAATGTGATCTTTGCATTTATGAGGTACTTTTTCCTTTTTGTAAAATATGATTTCATTTTACTGTATTTGGCATAATTCAGGTCACTGGTTGACAGCACACTTTGAAATTTGTAGAAAATGTTCAGCCTAGAACAGACCTTTTACATGTAAATTGGGTGTGGTGGTTTGAAAGAAAATGGCCCCCAAAGGAAGTGGTACTATTGGGAGGTATGGCTTTGTTGGAGTAGGCATGGCCTTATTGGAGGAAGTGTATCACTATGAAGGTGGGCATTGAGATCTTTTGGTTAAGTTTTGCTTAGTGCCACAATCTCCTTGTTGGCTGCAAAATGCAGGACTCTTGGCTCCTCCTCCAGCACCATGTCTGCCTGCACAATGCCATGCTCCCAGTCGTGATAATAGACTGAACCTTTGAAACTGTAAGCAATCCAGCACAATTAGATGTTTTCCTTGTAAGAGTTGCCTTGGTCTTGGTGTCTCTCCATATCAATAAAAGCCCTGACTAAGACACTGGGTGTCTTATTCATATTCAGAAAGAGTTTTGGTAAGGAGTAAAACAAAATAACAAAACTTGCTTGCAGATAGAGGTGCATGACTCAGTTGTGATTTAGAAGGCAGCGTGCACGCAGAGAGCACAGCCACTTTTTGGACACACAGCAGGATGCAGCAGAAGGTATCCAGGAGACCACAGAATCAGACCCCAGGCACCTCTGGGATGGGCAGAACAGAAGCTTTAAAATAGACACAGTCAACACTGTGTGTTCTGAAAGGTCTTGGACCGTTTCAAATCGTTCTGAAAAAGATGAATAGAGCTGAGCTGCTGCTTAAAAGTAATTTGTCTTTCAGTTCTTATCTGGAGATGAAAATTAGATCTAAAAATTCCATAGTAGGAAGCTTTTATGACACGTATAAAACTCAGAGCAATGAAATTGCCATGGCTTTGAACTGGCTTTCAAATGCTTCCTGAAAAAGTGTTTTAAGATGAGACTGAAAAACTTCTTTCTCATTTTTATTTTTCAGGTAAAAAAAATTGTTTTCATTTTTTAGTTTTCTGTAAAAATCAAATGAAATTAAATCTTTGAGTCACTTCTAATAAATGCCTGAGTTAATTAACAGACATTGACTCTCTCTTGATATTTAAATACCAGTTTTGATTCCAGTTTAAGTCTCATACTTATTCTGTTATATTCCTACATTGCACAATTACTTAATTTTATATTATCATTAATAATTTTCTGTTAGAAATAGTACCATTATGTCAAATGGCAGCATAATTTATTCAATATAAAACATACAGTGGTTTGAAATCTTGAACTAGATCTTTGTTTTAGATCTCTCGATTAGAAGTTTTGAAATGTTGGATAACTAAGAATTTTCTGATAGATACTTTTTACAAAGGTTTATGATATTTAAATTTAATGAGAATGTACATTTACTTAATGTTAGAGACTCTAATTTTTTCAGTGCAATATAGCATATTGTTTATTGAAGTTTATTATGCAGTATATATTTCAGTGAGTTGGAAATTTTCTTATGTTTACTTTAAAAAGTATATTTTTAAAGTGGCATAGATGCTCATATCTCCTTGCCTTTCTCAATACTAAACCCAAAGGCTGATGAAATATTATGCTGTAGAACTTATGATCTTTTATGTTTATCAAGAAAGAAAGGAAGCAAATAGGTGTATTCCTGCAGCCAAGGAAATGACAACCCATATGGCATGGACCTGCTGTTAGATGGCTCATTTAGTTGGTTGTAGTTTATATGTCAGAGGAGGATCTGAGGTCAGTAGGATGGATTTGTAGTTCTTTTGCGGCTTCATTTGGAGAGTATCATAGTTCTATTATATCTTTACTTAAAAAGGAACAAAAGGAAGTTGTGAAGTTGTTTCCATCAGCTGAGTACTCTGGAGGTTGAAGTAGGGGATGCTCAAGTTAGAGGATAGTCCCGGCTACAGAACAAGACCCTATCACACACAAGATCATCTCGCCTTTGAAACTGAGTTTGGAAAGGCATACTGATACTTAACTGATATATTCAGTATATTTTGGTTCAAGCATAGGACGAATCAAAGGTAAATTGTATCTGGATCCCAGACATGGCCACCAAAGTCTTTCTGCTCCAAGAGTTAGTAAGTTTGTCCTCCTTTGTCAAACTCTTATCCCTATCAATAGAGCTGGGGTGGGGGAGAGTTCACTAAACACGAGCACCTGGGCATGACAATCAGAAGTTTCTCTCCTCAGTTATAGAAAGTCAGTGGGACTTTTAGAAGGCTGAGGTCCATTGCTATTTTATGTGGTGCTGGAGAGCAAACTCTGTGCTTTGTGTATGCTTGTGTTCTCAGATTCCATTATAGATACTGGAAAATTTGATATATGTTGTTTCATTATTTAAAGGTTAATTTTATTAGGATAGTTACTATTTTTCTTCATCTAATTGCTTTTGCTTCTGAACTTCCATTCACTAAATTATGTCTTAGAAGAAATTTAGTATTTGTCTTTTTGTACTTTATATTTTGAGCCAGATATTTGACTTAATTACAAATCTTTTTAAGCCATTAGAATTTTTTTTCCTAAATCATCCATCCAAGGAATAGTGGTTTTTTTGGAAATTACTTAGAAGTACAAGTAAATATCATTTTAGCACAGAGAATATTTTAAAACATTCTTTGAGATTCTGTAAATCTTCATGTATATCCTGTGAGTGGGAACATGGACCAACTGATGACATTCACGGGATTAATGAGAAGGTTAGCAGATGCCTGCTGAGCAGAACAAGATTTGGATATTGATACAAGAAGAGAAAACCAATTTTGTTTCAGTGAACCATGGCAGATGGGGGTACAACGTGTTCTTGAAAGAAATGAAAGGTGCCTGTTCAGAGTTCTATCCCTCTGTCTGATCCCGCATCATTTTTCATCCTCAAGTGTGATGATCTGTGGAAGAATCAGGTTACCCAAAAATTGAGCCATTTATTTATAACTACAAAAAATTTCTAAACTCTTAAACCTGACATTTTGTGTTTCAGAAGTGGAGCAAGTGTGTATGAGTTGACTTGCAGTAGATCATATGCTGCAATTTGGCCTTCAGCATAGTGTAAGCTGACTGCTTTTGGAGAAAACTGAAGAACAGGTTTTCATTTTTTGCTATCAGATCTGTACCTTTTATACACACACATACCATGTATACGTAAATACACATGCACACGCACATGCATACACACACACACATCCAGCAATGATTTTTCTCTGGTCTAATTTCAAATTTTAGAGTTCTTTAGTAGAAATTGATTTGTGAACCACAAATATCACAGTTTTATGTAAATTCTTTGAAAATTCCAGTAGGTGAATCTGGTTTTGTTCTTATTGTCATGCACTTAATCCTTTTTTTGCATCTTTATCATTTCATCTATAATTCATCTTTGTTCTTTTTTTTAAAAAAAACATTATTCTCTAACCAGCTTATAGGCTGGTGTCTCTGCTATCAGTCCTATCCTTATGCTTTTTTTTTTTTAAAAAACCTGAGAGTAAATCTGCATCACGTTTTTTTATTTCTTTGTATGTTTGTAATGGATTTTACATCACTTAAGCTTATGATAATTGTTATAACACATCTTTACACCTTTTCAATATTTTCATCTGCTTTCTATATTTGAATTACCTTAAACCTCTTATATAGTCTCTTGGCTGGCTTTTCACTGTGTGTTTGTGTTGTAGGAATATTTGAATTTTATAAGCATGTTTTTATTGTAAGTATGCATACCCATTATATTTGTAAGCTAAATAACCTGGACAGACTAGATATATGCTTGTGGACTTAATCTGATCTTAGCAATTGTCTTTGTAGGTTTATCAGGAAACCATGGCAGTCAAAATCAGCAAATCTACTTTTGCAGATCAAGTGGCAAGATGACAAAGGCCTAAAAAGTAGCATCACAATGTAAGGGACTTTTCAAGGGATATTGTCAAGTTGCATGCTGATGAAAAAAAAATCATCCCTCAAGATATTTACTGATAAGATTTTGACAATATTTTAAATCTATCAGCAGACTCTCACAGTCTAGATATTGTCACTTTTTGAAATCTTTCCCCACAGTTTCTGATAGCATTACAGATAAAAATGGCCTCATTCATCTCTATGCTGGAGAGTAAAGAATACAGAACTTGCCAGTGAGTCAGTTAACCTATCATTTTTACTTGAGTAATTTTTAATGTTACTATTGACATTTAGTAGCATTTAGTAAATACAATAAAATGCTGATAATAAGGTAACTTATTGTTATAGACTATCACCTTTTAATTAGTTCTGTTATCATCTTTATTCATATTGTCATTCACTCATTCATGTGAGCTTTATTTGTGGCTTTATTTAGACCTTCTTTTCCACATACCTCAATGATATTCTATTTTTGTAAATTAAAACAGATTTGAGTAAATTGGTTGATTTTTGTGGTGCTGGGCAAATCTATGGCCTTCAGAGTACTAGGGGAGAGAATTACTATTTAGTGTTTACCTGGCCCTTGGATTTAACATTTGTTAAAATAATATATTTACTCATGGTTTATAAGGATATAAATTAGAGGAGGCATGTCTTGTTGTTGGCATCCAAAAGAGTTCCACAATAGCCCAGATTGAGTATAACAAAGGTTTATTTATGTGGGGATAAACTCACAGAAAGAGTAGCAATCTACAGTCCTCTGTGTGTGCTGGGAACTGGATCTGAATCTAGCAGCCAAAAGGCCTGTGCATGCTTTTCATCTGCATTTATAGTACATGAGACCATGCCCAAAGTGAGCCAATATCTTAAAGGCTATTGACTGAGAGAGTTCCTACAGCACCTCTCCCTTTTGTCTAAATAAGAGAGTTCTAAGCTTAATACAAAACTATATACAATGAGAACAAATATCAAGTATTGTCCAGGGAAAAGAAGAGGTAAAAATATACATAAAAATTAGAATTATAACCAACATGAACAATACCAAGCAAGAAATATATGCTAAATGTTTCAATAGTTACCCTATCTTAAGGAATTTAAGTCTTTTATTAAAAATGGCTTGGGAGTTAGTAACTATGACTATCAAGTCTTTGACCCCATCAAAGACCTGAGAAGGAAAATAATATTACTTAAGTAAATAGGAAATGCAAACAAACAACTTCCAAAGGGTGTAAGACATGATCGAAACAACCAGTTATGTGGGCAATCGTCCAAAATCTCATTTGCATTGTTGGGACAGCCTACTTAGGTTAAGGCCTAGAGTATCTGAGAGACCATTTTCAGAGGCAGGAAATTTTGGAAAACTATCTTACCCTGTCTTGGCAAGGTTTGGCAGTCTCTTTGCTTGTATCCTTCTTATCCAGTCTTGACATCATGCATTTTGTCAGTGGTCAAAGCAGGGGTCAAGAAGAAAACAAGCTCCAAGTGGAGCATCTTTGGTGCCCAACACCGAAGGGAATAGATTGGTGCTGCCAGTAGCAATTGTATCTCATGTTGACAGAATCCTGTTATTTAAATGCCATATTCTACAGTTCTTTGAAGTATTTGAAGATCACCTATCTGTGCGGAATACAATCTCTATGCATCTAAAGAACCTGATTAACTATAAGTATGACAAACATGGATGACTAAAGTGTCATTTTGAAAAACTAAACAATATTTAAACAAAAGTTCAGCAAATGAGGACAATGAATTCAAAATGTAAACAATATTTAGGTATCTTGATTATAGGTAGAAATATATAGTGCAATATGATAAATATATCCTAATATTGCATCCATATGCAAAATATATTAAGCAGAGGTAGAAACATGAATGCACACAATATGACAAAATAACTTTGCATATTTGCACAAATATTGTAAACAGAAATATGAGCATATTTCAATATTCAATATAATCAATATAACAAATACAATTTGAATTTTATTAATATATAAGAATCTATATCAATGTAAATTATCTATAAATAGTTTCTCACAGGTAATCTCACTATTACTCACTATTATTATTAGTGTGAGTAAGCTCACACTAATCTATTATCCCATCCCATCCATTCCCCACCCCTTTTTTTTTATCAAGAGAGATCCCAGAGCCTACTTCATTTCCACCCTCAACCCTATACCACTTATAACCAACCCCTAATAGATGTCCCTAAACTTGAGGACAAACTTTGTTGGGAGAGGGGATGTCAT
Source organism: Ellobius talpinus (assembly GCA_001685095.1). Taxonomy (NCBI): domain Eukaryota; kingdom Metazoa; phylum Chordata; class Mammalia; order Rodentia; family Cricetidae; genus Ellobius; species Ellobius talpinus. The sequence goes on from LOJH01040390.1 coordinate 14,439, forward strand.
TTTCTATAACTACTTACATCCTTAGAGTAAAAGGATGGAGAAAAGTTTTCCAGGCATCGGAAATCAGGAATGTCTTTGGCCATTTGAGACTCTTCTATTGAGAATTCTGTTTAGTTCTGTACATTCTACCCAAGCAGGAAAGAATATACCTTCTTCTCAGCATCTCTTGGAACCTTCTCGAAAATTGAT
>LOJH01040391.1:1874-14627 GCA_001685095.1 Ellobius talpinus
CTCCCATCCACCCTCCCCCTCCCTTTCTAGTCCAAAGAGCAGTCAGGGTTCCCTAGTGGGCCAATGTCTTATGAGCAGAAGCTGGGGACTTATTTCTTCAAGACCTGAAATGAACTGGCAGCACCCTGTGTGCCCAGGGCTTTGTGCATTCACAGAGCAGGGAACTGCAGTGTAGGCATGGGCTCTGAGGACTAAGGCAATCTCTGATCAGCATCTTCATCCATGTGGCAGCAAGAACAGGGCAATCAGGGGCCCCAGCATGCCAGGATCTATCCCAGTGTTCAACCTGATGCTCTGTTGCTATTTCAAGAAGATATGGTAGATTGTCCAGTAATACTCATGTAAGGTAAATAAAATTAAAAGTTCAAAAATGAATTTTTAACTGAACATAGAATCTGTGGATGCTGCACTGGGACTTGGGCTCTGAAGCCAAATATCACTGCTATTATTGTCGCTGTTTAATGAACGCCTACCTGTGAAGATGAATGGCTCCTAATAGGAGCATGTGTTTCTTTTCTATCTTCTGAGGTTGTAGCACTTGGAGCAGATGTGAGTCCCCTTGAGGCTATCAGTGCAGCTTTCTACATGGCTAAGTGAGACTCAAGATATCCCAAGAGCACTCAGCTCTCTCATTTCCTGCCAGCTTCCATGGGCTGTGGGTACCGTGAAGTGCTCACAACAGGGGTGTGCATACCAGGAGGCAGACCATCCATTCAGCTGCCAGGGATGAAACTGGGTTTTCACAATGACTCTAAAGGGGAGATGGCTTCTGGGTATGGACTCGTGGAAGCCCAGATGCAGGATCTGTAGAGAAGACGGATAAGGGCAAAGCCCACTCTGCTGGTCTCTAGTGTGGAGACACTCTAGGCAGAACATCTGACCTGCGTGAGCTGGGCATCCACAATGGAGCTGAGAATACCTAAGACAACAGGCCATGGAGTCTACCTCCCACCACCCACGATGGCTATCTTCCTGTGCTTGGTGTCTTCATGGCCAGTCTACAGGAAGGAGAACTCCAGCAGAGCCAGCAGCCTGATCCCTGAGCAGGCAGATTACCACCATAAACTTAAGTCCTTTGGCTGATCTGCTGTCCTTGCAAGGGTAGTTGTAGCATGGATTCTAATTGGTCTTAATAATAAACATTTGGAGTCAGATATTAGGGGTGAAAGCTGAAAGAACAGGGAAGTAGAGCAGTCAGCCACTAGAGTTCTTACCTCTGTGAAATCCTCAGAACCAAAAGGGACTGAGCTCCTGTCTCCTCCGGCCTTATATTCTTCTCTCCAGCCAGCCATAGCACTTCGTGTCGCCAACTCCTAGTGCTGGGATTAAAGGTATGGGATCCCAAGTACTGGGATCAAAAGTGTGAGCTTTTTAGATTTTTTAGATTGCTTAAAACTCATGTAGATCAGTGTGGCCTTGAACTCCCCATTTTCCTGCTTCCACCTCCCGAGTGCTGGGATTAAAGGTGGGTGCCACCACTGCCTGGCCTCTATGGTTAACTAGTGGCTACCTCCACCCTCTGATCACCAGGTAAGCTTTATTTGTTAGAGGACAAACAAAATATCACCAGAGGTAGTGGCCATAACCAATGGCTCTGAATGGCCCTTCTTATCACTGGGATCTAGCATGACTCAGCAGGAAACAATCAGTTTATTCACATTTGCAAAGTCTGTGACTGTGTGGATGGGACCTACAGCAGTTAGAGTGGACTGAGTCCATTATCCTGTGAGCTCAGAAGGAAGTCTGCCTAGGCTTTCTGGAGGACCCCGGCAGGATCTTGGTAGAGGTGGACCCATCCCAAACACATCCTATAGCCATCCTACTCATGATAACAGACAGGACCCTGGCCGTGTGCTCCCAGTGGGTCAGCTCTTATCCGTCGCGTACAGCTCACTGCAAGGTTTAAACCCAGGGACCCTGTCCACGATCGCCTCTCTCCCCCCCCCTACACAAGCATGCTGACATTGTATCTTCTCCTAGGCTCCCCATCCAAGGAAAGCAATCTGGGAGCACAACATGGTGGGTGATGAGGGTTCCCTTTCCTCTCTGTTGGCCATGTTTTCAGAGCCTCAACTACAGGCCCCTTTACTGAGTTTTAGCATCATGACTACTAACAAATGAATGAATGAGTGAATAAAAAATAGAATTAATTAAGTTCTTGTATGAGAGTGTTTTACAAATCAACCTCAAGTTGCCCAGTTCAGTTACCTGTCTGTCATGTGACTAGCACCTCAAGGATGTTTGTTAAATGGCTGGATGAGTCTAGGACCATATGCTGTGGGCCTCCTCCCTTCATGGCTGGTGCATGCATCTACAGAGTCCCTTGCTGAGTGACCCTGGCACTCACAAGGAGGTCCTTGTTTCCCTCGTGCTTTTGAACTTCATTTCCCTGGTCCCGTGAGGTTTACGTGAAGTTCTTTAGCTGGGGATGATGGATCTTTTCTTCTGTATCCCCTATTGGTCACAGGTACAGAATGAGAGCAAATCTCTTTTCTACTTTTCCTCATCAAAACCAAGTCAAGGGATGGTTCTTCTTGGCTCCCCTCTTCTCTGCTATCCTCTTCAAGGATGCTGTGTAGACATGGGCCCTGAGAATCTAGTCTAAGAGTGATCCTAAGCAACTCACCTATCCACCTTCACCTGGCCTGAGAGAAATGGAAACTGTGACCTGTTCTCCCTTAGTCTTCCAAGGGCATCATGTAGGAGGCCACATCACTCAAGTGGCATCCCCTCTCTACCTGAAATGGCTTGCAAAAGACTCACCCTGCAAGCCACCACCAACCTTTGTCCCAGGAAGTGACAGCAGGGGCAATGTAGGCAATAGAAGAGGGATGTGTCCTGCTGTCGGCCAAGAGGAAAATGTTACACAGGGAACAAATTCATCTCTGGGGGCTTCCATAGATTTCCAGAGCTCTGCATTTCTACCTACAGCCCTGGCTGGCCCACTTACCCATGGTTTCTTCAGGAAAGATGTATCTGTGCCCTGTGGCCTTGCTCTACAACACAGGAGAAGGACCTTGTGTAGCATTGAATAAATTAGATTAGCAGGTATGTGGTGTAACCACAGGGCCTTACAGCAGGGGCCCTGGTAATCTGGGTGGACACTTTGATTGCTGTGAACCTATCCTCGCTTAGACTCTGCTTCTTCTATAGCTGGGTGGTATTGGGAGCCTTTGTGGAACCTAAGAGAATCATCACCCAGGTCAGGGAAGCAGAAAAGGAAGCAAGATGTGAGGAAGCAGCATCTCCCAGGGCCTTCAGGGCTGCACCAAGAAGCAGGGTATCATCTGAGTGGGTGGAAACTAGGGTGGGAAGTGCACACTCACTGTAGTCTGTGCATCATGACGAACAGCATCAGCTCACCCCCCAATGACTGGCACCTCCAGGAAGTGCCAAGTCGAGACTCCCTCCTGTCTGTGTGTGCCAACAGCAAGAGGCCGAGCTGCAAAGACAGCTGAGGAGAGCAGATGTCTCCCGGCGCCTCCCATAGGAGCTTACAGTCTCTGCAGACTCAGCATGCCCAGGAGATTGGAGTGCAGACAGTCAGAGCAAGAGGGCCTCACACAGTCCTCCACACTGGTGATCTGGCTTTTTGGGTTTTGTTCCTGCTGTACTGGGGAATTCTTAACTATCTGTTGTTGCCAGACACTCCAACCTTGCTTGGACACCCCGAGTATTTCCTGGAGTCTCCAGAACACAGAACAACTTGAATCACAGGGCTCTGGACCATTCCTCTGCAGAGCTGACCTGGTGACAGCCAAGGTAAAGACCCAGGAGCCCCCCTGGGCTCAGGTGACCAATTTATCCAGGTGTATCTGGGGCCTTCCTTGCTTTCCAGGAATCCTACCGTCCTGGATAAATGTGGCCTCTAAATTACCATGTGTGTGTACAAGGGGCCCCACTCCTCAAGTAGATGAGTGTCTGGGCAGAAGGAATCAGCTACTCAACAACAGACAAAAACTGCTCTAGAGAAGAATCATAGCATCCTGATGGTCCGGTGCCCATGTTCCCAGAGGCACATGGATGGAAAGCAGAACAGGGCTGGTGGGCTAGGGGTAAACCCAACCTCATCCTGCTGAGATGTGTGCCGCTTCAGTCCAAGGGTGGAAACTGAGTGATCCCAAAGGACGAAACACCCAGAGCAGCCAGGATGGATTCCTTCTGTCACCCTGGCTTGGCCACGTGGACAACCATCCTTCTCTGGCCCACAGCCCCTGTACTCCTGTTCTTGCTACTAGTGTATTTGCTGGGGAAGGATTTGCACTGGTCTGACAATTCTGATTGGTCAGCTTTGGCCAGGAGGAGTCTTTAATAAAACAAGCCATCGGACAGCCAAAGTCGCATCTCTCCTGTGTTTGGAATGCCGCAGGCTGGAGTCCAGAGCCGTGTCCTTCTCCGCAGTTTTACTTCCTGCCTAACACCCATACACATGTACTATTGATTTTTCTTCCCAGAGGATGTAAGAAATATGCATATTGGTCACTAAGAAGGCCTCTGCTCCCCCAGGCTGCCAGATCACAGCCTAAATTGTTTGGCCCTCAGAAAACTCCAGAATTAGAGAAAGACCATGCCCACTGAGGTCCTCCGAGTCATGCCCTCATCCCAATTGAAATGTGAGCATGACACCTGGAAATTCACTAGGACCATGTATCAGGGAGGGCACAAGGAACGGCAGTGACTCTTGGAGAGCCCACAGTAAACTCCTAATAATGTGGGCCTCAGGTTGCTGCTCCTTGAGCTATCAACCTGGCTTCCTTCTAGACTCCTCAGTGGCAATGTATTCTTCCAAGACTTCAAAGATCCTGGAAAGCAGGTACCCTGGCTGCGGTGGGCTTCTACTCCCTGGACATTGGTGGGTACTTCCCTGTTGCTAGTGCTGATGCTGGGAGCTGGGAGAGTAGCATCTGAGCCCCAAGTTCTACTAACTTGGCTGAGTTGCTCCTCAGTCACTCTTCCATCTCTTCCTTAGGCGGCTTTGGTTAAGAACTTTGTCACTACACAATAAAAAATAACACACACAGAGTCACCCAATGTCCCCCATTCTGAGCCAGAAGGGGAAGGGGCCTGGTTTACCCTGTCAGTCATACATTGGTGGAAACCCCAATGTGTGGTTTCTTTACCCTTAGGTGATGTTGCAGTAAACGATTAAAGAATGGAAGGGATAAAGATTAGCATTTAATACCGACCCACATCGGTACAGACATCCTTTTGTACCCCTGTCCTTGTGTCCCTGCCGCACTCACCTTCACACAGTTACACTCCCCCTAAGAGAAGCCATCTACACTGCTGCTCAGAACACACAGGCCCAGACATGGAGATGTCTACAGATCCTGCTGGACACTCCCTTTGTGGAAGGTTCTGTTAGGCGCTCTCTGCCTTCTGTTAGCAGCAGCCATGAAACCACACACCCCAAGCAGGGCATTATGGAGATACTCACTGTCAACCTTAAAGGGACCTGATGCCTGCTGTCTGACACCTTTGAACAATTGCCTCCTGGCAATTTCCGCCCAGAGCTTGCCAATCAAATAGAAGAAGAGTAGCAAAACACTTAGCAATTAATTAGTATAATTAATAAAGTATACTTAGTGATATAATTAATAAGAGGAACTTGACTTTGAACATACAGTAAGTTTCTCTTCTTTATAAAAAGATGATTTATTTTTACTTTATACGTATGACTATTTCGCCTGCATATGTGTTTCTGTGCATGTGTGTCACACACAAGTGCAGTGCTCACAGAGGCCAGAAAAAGGCATCAGAGTTACAGTTGATTGTGAGCTGCCACATGGGTATTGGGAACCTAAGCCAAGCCCTCTGGAAAGGCAGCTGGTGCTCTTGACTACTGAGCCATCCCTCCAGCCCCCATTTACTCTTCTTTAAGTTGCATCTCAGACCTGGTACTAACTGTGCTACCAGGATGCTTGCCTGTTTCCCAGAGAGCCTTGCACTTCCTCAGCTCTCCAGGGCCAGATGTGGCAGATTCCCCTGAGTGCCGCCAGTCCCTGGAGCTTACTCATACAATGTCTGATAGTCAGTATTTTTAGAGTTTTGTCTAATGCAATTGTCCTCTATATTCTCAAATAAAGCCTCTGGGTTTTCTATGAGGGAAGCTTTTGCTCCAAAGTCACAGGATGGTGTTCTAAATTTTATCTTGAGATTTTTATTTTCTTCCTGTAGTTTCCTTCCCAGAGTTGACCCATGATAGACTTCTCATACGTGAGGTTAGAATATTTTTTTACTACAAATGATGGCTATTTAGATAAATGCCAATAAAACAGGGGTCTTACTCTCTGAAACCAGGACCCTCCTGCCATTACCAGAGCTTCTGTCAGAGGCGACTGTCTAAGAGCTCTGAGCTGTTTTGGTCATGTGTTCATTAGCACCCGGGTCAGAGCCTTGCTGTTCTGGTTTCTGCCACTCCATATTAACCTCTGATGTTTGACAAGAAGTGTGTTCCTTTTCTGTCAGCCTTCTTAAGCATAATCTCAGGTAAGATAATTTCAACATTTTCCATTGTGTGTGTAAGAAAAACCCCATTCTGATGCTATTTGGAACAACTACAAATATAAAAACTATTATTTTGATTAAAGAAAATACTACAAAAAAAGAATCATATTTTTATTTTTTTCTGACTTTTCTTTCCAGACCGAAAAAGCATCTTTTTATTTGTTCAGAGTCTCCCTCAGCACAACTTTGTATTTGTTCCCCTGGGGGACCACTCCCTTTCTTGCTCAGTTGTGTTCCCTGTGCATAACTTACAGGCCTAATTCTGAGCAAGAGATTATTGTCCATCCCAAGCTAACACCTCATCAGTAAAGGGTAAAAGTGACTAGTTTTTGTTGATTTCTTTTTGATCCAGCTATCCTTCATCATCAAGTTTCATTAGCATAGACTCATATTTCATGCAACAGTAATAAAGGAGACAAAAACCAGGAGCCAGCTGATGGGGGCGGGGCGTCCCCCATGTGTTTGAGGCTATGGTTCTTCTACTCATAGATCTCACAGATGCTAGCTCTTCCTTGGGGCTCTGATCAAGTCCTCTAAACATGCACGACATAAACCAGGACATTCAGTGCTCATGGGGTGTGGCAGGGAAGGGTGTACAACACTTGTTCCCCAAGGGAAACAGCCTCCACTAATGTATAAAGAGACCATCAGGTCCCAAGAGGCCCCGGTGCCCACAGGAATCTCAGCAAGGGTGGGTCTAGTGGCTAGAGCTGAAGGTAGGGCTCCCAGGAAGCTCAGAACCCCCCAAGTCCATCATCCACCGAGGACTAGACGTCTGTTCCTAAAAACAAAGAGGACACATTGTGATAGCAAAATGCAAAATTAATGAAGGGTGTAAATAGGCAATTTGAAGAAGGAGAAGTGCTAATAGAAGTTCAAACTCATTTTACTAATAATTATATATGTGATTGGCTTTCTGTCTTTCAAGACTTTGATTGACAAGGCTTAAAATAATTGCCAGGAGAGAGCAAGGCAGCGGGCAGGCACTCTGCACTTGTGGAGAGAGACTTGAAGGCTGTCTGCAGAAGGGGCTGATCAAAAGCCTGCTCCTACCCAGCAAACTCTTGCCCTTTGCCTGAGAAGCCAGAGGGGCTGGCTTCTGGGTGCTGGGCGGGGTAGGTTCACCCACAGGACAGCTTGCTCACAGTGTGAGACTAAGTGCTTCTCTGATGATTTCTGAACTCTGTCCTATCCCCCATCTCCACAGAGGACCAGCCACAATGACAACCACATGTTCCTCTTTCCTGTCCTCTTCCTCTACCTCCTCCCTACTCCCTTCCTAAGCTTCAAAGGGCATCCAGAGGTCTCCTGCCTGAAGATTCAGCTGACTTCCCTGTCCTTGCTTTCTACCTCCACATCTACCTGGACACTGTTGCCTTTGCCCCACAATGCCTCTAGGGCTTTGCACCTGCTTGGTAGTGTGGCCCTAGGAGTGGGAGCTCTTTAGTTCTCAGTGGGACCTCTCTGAGGACAGCACAGCTGGGGTGTTAACCAGGAGAAGCTTATCAGTGACCCTCCCCCATCCCCCCCAAAAAAAACAGGACAAAAAGAACAAGAAGTTATTATGATCTTCTAGCTGCTTCAGTTCAAACTGGTTCTCCAGGGAGCAACACAGAGTGCCCCCCCTCGTGAACTCTTCAACTTTGGGGGATCTTAAACCCCAATACTATTCTTGAATCTCAGACATCTAATTATATCAGATTGAATTCTGGGTAAAATGGGCTTTTAAGAAAGACGCAACTCTTTCCTGGAAGGGCTCTCCCTGGGGGAGACACAGGAGAGGGGATGTCAGGGAAAGAGAGCTAAACCATGGCTGCTGGGGTGTGGGGGTGCTCAGTTTGAGCCGCTCTCTTTCTAGAGTTTATTCTTGCTTCCACACTTTCTCTAGTTAAACTCCTGACTGCTCACTCAGCTACGGTGTTCAGTGTGTGAATTCTTCTCTTTCAGGAACATCAGGTCCATGAGTGTTCCTGGGGTGGAGACCAGTAATGTCACCTCCCCATAATGGGCCAGCTTGAGACTGAGAAGCCTGGTGTCAGATCAGCCATGTCACCACTCATTTCCACAGTTCTTGGGTGTGAAAGATGCTGGGTGCTGGGGTTGGCTACTAAAGCCTCCTCTGTAGACGGGAGGCCGTAGGGAACCACCAGACCATGAAGAGCAACTGTGGAAACTAAAGCAGCAGGTAGCACTTAGGGCACCCCTCAAGGTTCCTGCTTTGGTGCTGAAGGGCAAACAGAGTTACCAAAAGCGAGAAGGATGCATAGACTCTAGACCATGAGACAATGTGACAATGGCTCAGAGCAATGACAGGCAGCCCCAGTAGAGTGTTCAGGGCCTGAGGTGCCTGGAACAGGATGCGTGGAAGGCATGACCCAGTCCCTGCATCCTCGGGATTCCCTGTAGGTGTGCCCTGAGAGCCTGGAACCTTGCTCTGCTCTGGACCCATTTCCCTGGAGGAGCCGCGATACTGGGAGTCATCCCCTGACTCCAAGCGCCTTTTCAGGCAGAGTTTTCTGAAGCAGGTCAGTCTCGGGTCCTAACAAACTATCCCCTTGTCCTCATTAGAACCTTTTAGGATGGCAGGCTGGAGATGCGAGTCTGTGTTTTCAAAAGGCTGGATGCAACTATTGGCCCAGGAGCTGGATGGACCAGAGAGGGAGAGTGACCTTTGTCTCCTTTGTACACTGCAAAGGTCAGCACCTAAATGACCTTTTCACAACAACGGACTCCCTGCACGAGTCCTCTGGCAGCCACCAGACACCCTAGGCTGACAGACAAGGTGTCATTACTGTGCCCAGCTGCTGAGCTGAGTCCATTCCAGATCCGGAGGAAACAGTAGGTATGTTCCTCTGGCTGAGGAATCATACTGTCACAGGGGTCAGAGGCAGCCTCTCCAAATGCCAAGACCAACCACTGGCTTAGCACGGCAGTCCCGCAGCCTCTCATAGGGATCTGAACTCCATGAATGCAGATAGAGACCAGCTCAGAGGATATCCTCAGCCTCTGTGCTAGGCTCTCACAGTACTGCTGTCTCCTAGTGAGGAACAAGCATGCTCAGTGCGATGATATATCCTATGGAGTGGAGAGGAAATGGATTGCAATACATGGTGGTCGCATCTCTGTCCCAATTTCCAATCCTGGTGATATGGATTAATTGTGAATTATCTCCCACCAGCACTTGGTGCCTAGGTGGCAGTGCTATTTGAGGAGGAAGAAGTGGGCTCTTGGGAGAGGAGGGCAGGCTCTGTCTGCTGATTTCTGGAACTTTCCCCTGGTCCAGGGGTGTATCCTTGCCATTTTCTCCAGGCAGAATGCATGTGCAATGGGTCTGCAGGCTTCTCTTCCCCCTGTGCATGGCCTCCCTATCTTGTCACTCTGCTTAATTTTATACTTAAACTTGACTCCAAAAATTACATAAAATATTAAACAGAGAGTCCTCAGGTGCCCCCTGGTGCTGATACCTATTTTTAGCGCAAGAACAGGTTCCTCAAAGCCCAGGTGTGTGGCTTCTGCTTCACTGTAGTTTTGCAGAAGACCAAGCCCAAGGACCACAGCGCATCCATGCCACTCAAGCCTGGATTAAGAGCTTGCGGTTTAATTTAAATCAAAGTGACAGGGAATCATGACTATTCCTATCCCGGCAGCTTGCAGGGAGACTGTCTGATACAGAGCTCCGGGTATCTGAGGGCTACAGATCCTCAGCAGTCAGGCTTTGAGTCCAGCTTGGATTACACAGACTGTAAACAACTAAAATGTCTAAGGTGGACAATTATAGGACAGACTGACAGACATTGGGCCTCCTTATCCTTCCCACATCACAACCGAACGATGTGTTCATCCTCCCCAATTTTCTGAAGACATGCCAGGTCCCAAGAGGCACTGGTTCCCTAAAGTATTGACCCCAAACCCTCCCCTTCTTCTCCCTCCTCTTCTTCTTCCTCTGCCTGGCATGGACCAACCGCCTTTCCAGTCTCTGTTGGCTGAGCTTGAACACACAGCTCCTGATAACAGGCAGGTGCATCCTCAGCTCGCTGAAGGTCTTTGCTGCTGGAAAGGAGCTCTGGACCAGGAGGCCGCAGTTGGTGAAACGCTACGGGAGCTTGGTTCCCTAGGTTTGATGGGAGGTCATAACCTCCCCAGAGCATCTTGGGGCACCACTTAGGGCTTCGTTCAACTTCTGTCCCATGCTGGGTAGGTCAGGACTCTCACAGCTTCTTGAAGTATCCCAGCCTGAATTACTGCCTCGAGGGACAGCTACCCCTTCCGGGCTCACCTTCCAGTGCCTATGCAAATCTGTTCCTTATGGTGAACCCAACATGCTGAAGCCCAGTGACAAATTCTAAGTCCCCCCGGGTCCCCAGCTTTTCTGTCTCTGGACTCTATATTCTAAAGGGTCTGGTACTTTGAACCTTTCTTTGGACATCTTCCCAGGTGCTGAAGCCCGGCTCACTGTGCCTGGGGCAGACAAACAGCGAGTGGACAGGGGCCACACATCAAGGGTTGTGGTGTGGACAGGGGCCACACATCAAGGGTTGTGGTGTAACCATTCTTCATCACAGATAAGGATTGCTGACTGACGTTATCACTGAAGTCCAGCTCAACCCAGGCATATCTTGCACATGCTCTGAGTTAACACACAAGCTGCACTTTTGATAGCCCATGTTGACCAAAAAGCCAGGCAAATGCCTCCACTACAGACAAGGCATGGGTCCCCAAAAGTGTGCACTCTCTGTCCAGGGACCCATCTATACCTCCCCTGTCCTGGCTGATGTCCCACCAGGCCTGGTCTCTGTTTTGTCTTGTCCCTCATATCAGGAAAGCAGAGGACACTTGTTGCGCTTGTTCCTCTGACAGGCAGAGATTTGTGTAGGTTATGAATATCAACTGGCGGGTGACAGGTGACAGACATTGCCAACCTTCAGCTCCAGACTAAAATAACACAGTATTGACCTTGCTCAGAAAGACTACCAAAATAGAAAGTTCAATGCTCTCTACTTTAACTGACAGTTAAAAATTCAATAAATCTCCCTGTGCCAGACACCTGTATGTATGCAATCAAACTAAGTAAATACCCTCAGATTTCTTACAGAAGGCCCGGCCTTTATGTATAAAGCCATTGGCCGCAGCTGGAAGGGATCAAGGTCCCTCACTCGAGACAAAGGTCTTTTTGGAAAGTAAACAATTGCTCACTCACTCATGGATCACAGACTGGCTCAGGAGTTGCTTCAGCTCTGCTGGTATTGGCTACAGATAGGTCTAGGGAAGAGAGAGTCCTTGTCTTCTGCTATATACCCAGTGATGAGCCTGCTAGTCTCCAGAGGATAGCGCCAAACCTGTAGACATACAGATGGCCCTGGTTGTATCAGTGGGTCGTAAAATGAGCCGAAAGACTTAGATGTGGGAAAGAGGCTTTTAGAGAGGAGGAAAGGATCTCAGAAGTGGGAGGAAGAAAGAGAGTGTGGTGATGAGAGGAATCAGAGTGCATTATAGACACATGCATGTAATCGGCAAAGAGCAAACTTACGATAACGGCAATCACTTCAATATAAGTAGACCCACCATGGCCACCACAAATAAGGTCCTAGTCCACTTCAACAGCAGAAGTCAGAGTGCCAGCTATCTCCAGGCCCATGCAGGCATGGATCTACCCACAGGCTTCAGGATAGGACCAGGTGCAGATTAGCAGTGGATACAGGATGGTAAGGTCATTGAGAGACCAAAGAAAACCTGTCATGCAAAAGAAAAGAGTCGTTCTGATGGTTAACCTTGATGGTCAACTTGACTGTGTTTGGAGTCATCAAGGAGACTTGGTTCCTATGTCCCCTAGACTGTAGTGATACCTAGCATGGTTGTGTGCCACAGAGCTAACACATGCTGGGCGACAGGACCTCCTCAAATGCAAAATGCATTTTCCTCCCTTAAGCATGGTCCAGAAAAAGCAAGAATATTCTAGAAGACTCAGTCTCTGGGATCTCCCAGACACTCATTTCAGCAGCAAGGGAGGCTAATCAATGGAAAACTACACCCCAAAGACTCCGAGTTTAGTATCTGGGCTCCCCTAAGTTAAGATCCACTTGTAGAGCATGTTAAGATCCAGGACAGAGCATGGCTGCACAAGACCCTGCATCCAGTACATCTTGGTGTCTTTGGCGTCCTCAGTCACCACCATGTTCTGGATGCTAAATGGCAAGGATTTCTTCTTCTTCTTCTTCTTCTTCTTCTTCTTCTTCTTCTTCTTCTTCT
>LOJH01040395.1:351-11407 GCA_001685095.1 Ellobius talpinus
AGATGTTATGACTCAAATGGAATTAACAGACATCTATAGAACATTCCATCCAAATATAAAATAATATACCTCCTTCTCAGCACCTCATGGAAACTTTTAAATAATTGACCACATACTAGGTAACAAAACAAACCTCAACAGATTCAAAAAATTGGAATAACCCCATGTATCTTATTGAATCACTATGGGTTAAAATTAGAATTCAACAGCAACACTAATTCCAGAAAGCCCACAAACACATGGAAATTTAACAATGCTTACCTGAATCATTAATGGGTCAAGGGAGAAATTAAAGACTCTGGGTTCAGAGTCAGGGTGCTCAGAGATTGTACTACAGCTATAGATCTACAGGGGCCTGGATCTCTCAAAGTGACAATCACGCAGCCTACGTGGGTCTGCACTAAGTTTTCTGTATACATATTGTGGTTGTTTAGCTTAGGGGTTTTGTGGAATTCCTAACAGTGGGAGTTGGGGTATATCTGACTCTTTTGCCTGCTCTTAGGACCCTTTTCCTCCTTCTGGGTTGCCTCATTGGTCTTGATAAGAGAGTTTGTGTCTGTTCTTTGCATCTTTTTATGCCATGTCTGGTCAATATTGGGAAGCCTGCTCTTTCCTGAAGGAAAATGGAGGAGCAGTGGATCCAGAGGAGAAGAGAGGTGGGGGTGGGAAAATGAGAGGAGTGGAAAGAAGGGAGGCCATGGTGTTTTGGATGTATTATATGAAAAAAGAATAAAAAAGAAAAAGAAAAGAAAACGTTCAATTTGGACTTATATTTTTAGAGGGTTAGAGTCCACACTGGAAACACAAAGGCACAGAGACATGAATAACTGAGAGCCCTACCTCTTTAGCCACAGGCAGAAAGCACAGAGAGAGGGAGAGAGAGAGAGTGGCAAGAGTCTTTTGAAACCTCAAAGTGTACCCCTAAGGGCACATCTCCTCCAAGAAGGACACACCTCTTAATCCTTCTAGCAACTGGGGAGCCAAGTATTCAAACCTAGGCACCTGTGGGAGCCATGCCCATTCACACCACCACACTGATGAAGGACCTGGAATGCCATGCATACACCTTTGTTCATGCACCCATTCCCATCTCCACAGAACCTCCAGTCTTCCACACTGATTGGCATACTCTCCTATACTAGGTGGGGTGGCATGGGAGACTGCCTATGTCTTTCTGTAGCATTTTATGCAGGCACCATTTGGAAAGCATTCTAGTACTCATTGGACACTGTCTATGAGCCTAGCTGTCACTTGTCTAGGTTTATTTTCTCTCCACACACCAACCCTATGGATTTGGCTTTTACTTTTCTTCCTTGTTTTTCCTCATTTCACAAGGGACTCACGTATGTCTTGAAATGACTTAGTAATTTGCCTTGGGTCACCTAACCATGTTATGACGGAGGGATTTGAACCTGGGCATTCTGGTAGTGGCAGCCACTTTCTTAAGTACTGGGATGTGTAACGGCAGGATTAACTATTGTCTTTCCCAAGAAAAGGTAAACTCACTAAGGACAGTTTCTATATGATCTTAACAGATACAAAGGAGGTTGGCACTGAACAAATGAGTTATAAGTCTGCTTCTCGGGAACCTGCTTTCTCTCTTTAGGCCAAGGTTACTGTGTATGAAAGAGACACAAAAGAAACAATAATTCACAGATCTAACACCGGGACCATGTGATCTCAGTACTCTTGAAGATGAACCCAGGGTCATTTGAAGGGGCCACAAAGGGACCTGGTGGACCCTAAGAAACACAACTACACTTCCTCCCTGAAGACGCCCTCCCATCAGATCGCAGAACTGGGTCACACGTCCACAGCTCTCCTTACAAGAGACACAAAGAAGACATCGGCACACATTCCGCACGTGCGGAGGAATCAGCTGCCTGGAGAAGGACTGTCAGGGGCCTGATTATCCCTTTCCTCTGAGATAATAAGCAGTGAAGTGTCCCCTGGGTGGTAATATTTGTAGACACTTCATAGATTACTGAGCTAAGCATCTCACCAAGCAGATGGGAAATCGGCCAACAGAGCTATCGTTGCTTCTGATCTTTTCCTGCTCTGTGTTCGCTCTCTGTTTCCCACCTGTCATGGAAGATGAAGGCTTTGGAATCTGCCTGTCTGCGTTAAAGTCTTGTCTTTATCTTTTACTGGCTGTGTGACAACCAGCTGACTTGATTTCTGGGCTGGCTAGTTTTTTGTCAGCTTGATGTGCGCTACAGTCATCTGCAATGACAGAGCTGAGCTAAAAAAAATGCCTCCATGCGACTGGCCTGTAAGCAAACCTGAGGGGCATTTTCTTCATTAATGTTGGTTTGGGAGGGCTCAGCCCACTATGGGCAGTTCCACCCTTCACAGGTAGTCTTGGGTTATATAAATATGCAGGTTGTGCAAGACGTGGGAGCAAGCCAGTAAACAGTGTTCCTCGATGGTCTCTGCTTCAGTTCTTGCCAGAAGTTCCTGCCCTGATTTTCCTCATGATGAAATAAACCCTTCCCTCTCCAAGCTGCTTTCGGTCATGGTGTTTATCACAGTAATAGAAACCGAACTGGGATCATCTCCCTATGCCATGATTTCCTACTTACAAAGTCAGCAAGTCACAGCACCCCCTGGACTGCTTACAGGTGTTCATGAGGAAACACAGTTCTTGAAACTGTCTTGACTACGCAGACTCAAGTCTGACTTAACACGACAAATGAAGGAATGAAATGAGGAAGGTAATGAGTCATTACCACATTTCTTCTGAGCTAGAATGAGCTTCAAAGATCTCTAGGCCAACTCTGATCACTGTGAGTGAGCCCTCAGTGACCTCGGCTCTAAGCTGCCAAAGCTGCCTTTCATTGCTTTCAAGGAGTCCTGCCATTTGTTTTGCTGTTTGATTCATCAAGTGACTGCAATTTGCCTTCCGGACCAATCTGACTTACAGTTACTACTTTCCTCCTCTGTTTCATGAGCTTCTGGTGCCCAAAGGCAGGACCTGTCTAGATCCTCAGAGCTTTCCTGGCCCTCATCTCAAATCGAGATCAGAAAATGGCTCTGTGACTAAATTCTAACATGGAATGTTAGAGACCAGAAGAAGTCTGAGGGGAGGGTGTTAGTCAGTCAGGGGTGCTATTGCTGTGACGAAACTTGGGGAAGAAAGGGTTTATTTGGCTTATACATGTCCACAGCACTCACTGCTCATCATCCAACGAAGCCAGCCCAGGAACTCACACAATGCGGGAACCTGGAGGCAAGATCTGATGCAGAGGCCATGGAGGGATGCTGCTTACTGGCTTGCTTCCAATAGCTTACTAGGCCTGCTTTCTAATAGTACCCAGGCCCACCAGTCCAGGCAGGGTACCATCCAAAATGGGCTGGGTCCTCCTCCATCAGTCACTAAGAAAATATTTTACAGGTTTGCCTACAGTCCAATCTTAAGGAGGTGGTTTCTTTGCTGGCAGAGACAGGGTTGAGACAGAATCTCCCTATACAGCACTGGCTGTCCTGGAACTTGCTCTGTAGACCAGACTGGCTTCAAACTCTGAGATCCATCTGCCCTGGCTCCTGAGAGCTAGGATTAAAGACATGTACCCACACTGCCAGGCATGGAGGCATTTTCTTAATTGCAGTTCCTTCCTCTCAGACAACTTCAGCTTGTGTCCAGCTGACATAAAGCTACCCAGCACAGAAGGTGTGGGGGGACACCTGCAGACTCCTGCCATGTTGCCCATACTAACCCAGGAGCACACCTTCAAGGGACACTTCTTTTTCACCCACCTTGCTCCTACTCACTCTATGCTTTATCCCAGTTGTTAAGGGAATATGGTTTCCCTATTCTCAGTGTTCTGTCTCATCCAAGAGCTACACAAACTTCAGAGAACTTCAGACACCTACCTCTGTCTGCATTCTTGCCTCACCTTTCATCCCCACCCTTGGAAAACTGCTCCTCAGGCTAAATCCAAAGTTACCTCCTCATGTTGTGTAGCAGTTTCCTCCCAGATTGAAACGTTCCATCCTTCAGGGGAGCTCCTTAACCAAGAAAGTAAACAACTCAAAATAGCTTAAGGAAGTCCCTGAAACTGACCAGATTCACCAGGCCCCACCCTCCCAGACTAAACAATAAAAGCTGAGAGTTCCTGAGTCCAGAGGAAGCTGAGCTCCAATGACCGTGAAACCAGGCCATCTGCCTGGAAGAAACAGAAATCAGTTAGCCTCTAGGAAGAGGTTTAGACCAGTGGCTTGGAAAGGTCACTCTCCAGCTTGTTGTAGGCTGTGCAAAGAGCTCCAGATTCCCGGTTTTATGAGCTGTCACTCATGCTGGGTTTGGCTTTAGTGACAAAGCTGTCTTTGAGTTATTTCTGTTCCTGTATCCCATCAACCCTATTCCTGTAAGTAAACTCAATAATTGTCAACAGGTTGGACTTTGGTGGTATCTATGCTTGGGTCTGTCTTGTGATCCCTATCTTGGCTGAGTAGACATATCTGTTGTGTCTGCCCAGAAATACTTTTGTAACACAGTGCCCTAGGGACTTGCCCAGGTTTTGTGCCAAGAATTTTTCCTTTTCTCTGTCTTCTTGTTCCTTTACTAGCTTGGTTGTTATCTCTTTGTACTGTGCTTGTCTGAAGAACCTATAACTCATTTATCACCATCACTGGAATAGGAACCATTAAAAAAAAGCAAAAATTCCCCAGGGCCCCATGCTCAGAGAGAGAAGAGGCTGGAGTTGGGGACTAGATGGGGAGGAGCAGCACACACCACTCTGATGCAGTCTAGGGCTAAAGCCACGTGTACATATTTCCTGGCTTTTAAATGTCCCAGTCATGCTCCTGGGAAGATAAAGTAGAACTTTTATCTCCCTAGTTTATGGCCTAAATTGCAAACACACTTGTTCCACTATACCCGTGTGCTGGTTTTCCTTTGGTCTGATGGCAAGCAGGAACCTCAGATTCCAGACTCCAGAGGCTCTACAGCTATAGAAGACAGGTTTGCTGGCATTCACCTCCACTGGGCAGCTGGAGGCAAGATCCTCCAGACCCCCACAACTCTCCCATCAGGAGCTGTCCCTGTCTCTGATGGTTCACTGGGAATTGCCCCTCACAAAGCCCCTCAAAGCCAAAGGCTAGCTGGAGCATATAAGGCCTATTCCTTCTGCTCCACTAAGGGGAGCCCTGAAGTGCTATCTCCCTGCTTCCCACTGCGTGAGCTGAGACTGAACTGCAATACACTGCATTTCAGCTCTCAGCAGCCAACCCTGCCTTCTTCATCTCACAGGGGGAAAGGTCTCCAGAGCACTCCGCAGCACGCTGGCATCCTCATCTCAGGGGCTGCTTCCAGGAAACCCCGCGGCAGCACATTTAGACTGCCCAGAGCCCACGGTCACTGCCAGGCACCTGGCGCCTCTCGCTTTCCTTAACAAGCTCCAACAAGTGAGCACAGGACCAAGGGGATGCTGATGTAAGATGTGAGCACACATGCTGCAAGAGAAGCAGCCGCAGGGAGAAGCTTCCCCCAGGAGGCTTGTGGACTAGCAGGGCCTACAACTTCAGACCCTACTGCTTCTGTCATGGCACAGAATGCAAAGCAAGAGGAGTTCCTGGCAAGCACTCTACCTTGTCTGTCCTTAACAGGGCTGTATGCTCTGAAAGGGAGAACAGGGGAAATGGGGCAAGTGAGACCCACGAGGGGTGGAGGGGAAGAGGAGTGTGTGTGTGTGTGTGTGTGTGTGTAAGAAAGGAAGCCGCTCACTCAGACCAAGAAGGAATCTTCTGCATCTTCCACTGCCTGTGGGGATGACTGTGGAGAGGGGTTATGGCTCTTCACTGCACCGAACTGTGGTAAAGTCACAATCCACAGAGGGAGTAAAGAATAATTGGTAGGATTATTGATGTCTCGGGCATAAGCTTCCATCTCACCTAGCATTTCCAATGCGACATCTGTCTCTCTGAAATCTGTTTTCCTTCTCTAAAATTCCAGCCAACATCCCATTCCTTCCTGGCTCACTGGCTCACAGGCTTGCATGAGTACTTTCTCTCAGTAACACCTATTAGCTCATCCTCTTCCCTGGGCATCCCTGGAACATTTATTTATTTATTTATTTATTTATTTATTTATTTATTTATTTATTTATTAGTGATTTCCTGAATGGCTCAATGGTCATTTTGTTATATTCTTTGATCCTTCTAATTCTTTCTATGCCTGTTTCTGTTGGCACAGGGACTAGGAGGGTGGGCAGTTTTTGCTCATGAACCCAACTCCCTGACCTCACCACCTCTGAACTCTCCTATCTGCTGGGCTGTTTGTACATCATGTTCCAGACTGAAACTAACTTTGACTCGACCTCAGTTTCCTCTCACTAAGGATACCGCCATGTCCAGCCGCAAGGAAGAGGCAGGGAAGATGGATGAGCTGTGTGTCAATCACTTTCGTAGGTCACCACGGTGGCTCTGATGTGCTGTTTGACTGGTCAGGATGAGTGTTGGCCAATAGCAAGCCCCTCCACATCTCATTTGTGGAGAAATTTCCCATTCTTAAATCCCAGTGCTATGGCCGTGGTGTTTTGTGTGGTTTTATGCATTTGGTGGCCAGCCTGAGTGACTTGACAGCCATGTTTTAAGGAGGGCAGCTGGTTGGCAGCCTGAAGGGTGGATGTGAATGAGGAGAGACAACGGAGCGGCCCTCTGAAGTCAACAGCTATCCTCCCCAGGGACGACTTGGCAGGAAGCGCGGTGGTTCATAATGTGTACTTTGGAGTGTGACAGGCAAGGCTGGCCGCTTGCTAGGACTGTAACTTTAGAGAAGTTTGTGTCCTCTAAAGCCCTTTCCTAATGTGGTTCATGGGTGGCAAGGTGGGGAGTCTCCCACTCTTTGCTACTTCTTGGTCCTTGAGAGGATGTGAGTGATAAATGCATGGATATTTCACACTGACTTTTAGAAGTTGGATCTGAAACCAGAGTGGTGAGCAGAAAAGGAGGGCACTGTCTAGGAATAAATTATCAGCACAATAATTTGGAACTCAAACTCTGCAGTGCTGAGCAGAAAGCAGCTGGGTTCCTCCACGGAACTTCACCAGAGGAAAACAGCTCTGGAGACAGAGTGGCAACAACATCCAAGAATGCTGTAAGCAGCTCTTCCTGATAGGCTCCTGACAGGGACCAAACAACTCACAGAGGCCTCCCTTCAGGGAGCAGAGTTCCCATCAGCCCTTGGGGCCATGGGTGGTAAAGCTCAGGCTCCTCCCACTAAAGAAGCGGTCTGACCATGGCTAGATTCTCTGGGCTGTTCTGCCTGGTGAGTGGCTGCGCTCAGAGTGGCTTTTTAATTTCCATTGCTACACTTTGTTTCTTTTCCAGGGCCCTTGTCAATGATTGTAATTCTGTGTGCCGAGACCTGGAATGAAGCGTTAGCATGTAAGTGGACATCCGGTGCCTTGCCTTGTAGGTCTGCTTGTAGTTAAAGGAAGTGGACCTCCAGTGTAGGAATGTGGATTTCTTCAGTGAGCATAGAGATTCAAACATAGGTGTTAATTTATGCATAACCTATCTCCACCGACAGACAACATAGATCTCAGTGCAGTACCCATGAACTCTTAAGTGTTTCCATTTGAAGATTTGAACGTCCTATTGAAGCTACAGCCCACATAGATTAGTCTCTACATAACACTGTCCTTAAGATTCATATGTAATACAAGAGCCACCCAAAAAGTAACTGGAGAATAATTGATGTACAGTTTTTCCCAAAAAGGACAAAGGTGGCTCAGACTCATAACTCACAGGGCTCACGTTTCTGTTTTCCTACCCCACTTCCTAACTCATGCATCTGGCAGAAGCTTACTAGCTACCTCCATTATTACCACGTGACCCCTCCAGGCCTCTAGCTGCCTGAGGTGACTCTCCACCATAAAATCAGTCCCTCTTTTGAAAGATTTGATTTTATTTTTAATTAGGTGTGTACCCATGTCTCTGTGTGGATATGCACACATGGGTGCAGATGACTTTAAAAATCAGACATGTAGGGTCCCCTGGAGCTGCAGTCACAGGCATTTGTGAGCCACCCAGTGTGGTGGCTAGGGAGGAAATTCAGGTCCTCTAGAAGACGTGGGTATGCTCTAAGCAGTACAGTCATCTCTCCAGTCCCAGAGAATCATTCTTAACCCTGCTTTGTTAAAAGACTTATTTTATATGTATGAATGATTTGTCTGCATGAATGTTTATGTAACACGTCTATGCCTGGTGTCCTTGAATGTCAGAAGAAGGGATTGGATTCCTGAAACTACAATTAGAGACAGTTGTGAGATGTCATATGGGTGCTGAGAATTGAACCTGGGTCCTCTGGAAGAGTAGACGTGCTCTTAACTATTCCAGCCACTTTCAATCTGTCTTAGAAAAATCTAGGGGTTGGTCTGGCAATGACAAATTGAGGGTGTATGGTAGTTTGCGTGTAATTGGTCACCATAATCTCATAGGGAGTGACACTATTAGGAGGTGTAACTTTGTTGGAGTGGGTATGGCCTTGTTGGAGGAATTGTGTCACTATGGAGGTGGGCTATGTAGTTTCCTATGCTTAGGACACTGGCAAGTTTGTTATTCAACTTCCTGTTGCCTGTAAGATGTAGGGTTCTCAGCTCTTCCTCCAGCACCATGTCAGCCTGCACCCACTATGCTCCTGCCACAGTGATAATGGGCTGAACCTCTGAAACTGTAAGCGAGCCCCTCGATTAAATGTTTTCCTTATAAGAGTTGCCAAGGTCATAGTGTCTCTTTACAGAAATAGTAGCCCTGAGTAAGACAGGGAGCAAGAGATGAGAACAAGTCAAGACAAATTTATCCGGCAATTGCATTCTCCTTGGTGGGCCAGGAAAGGGGAAATCTATGGGCAATCCAAATTAACACTGACTTCCACGGCACAGTCTCAGGTTTGTGTGCATCATCATAAACCTACTGACTTCATACTTTATTGCAATATTATATGCAAATTAAATTATACCTCAACTTTCTCTAAAAAGACTAAAGTGACTTTAAAGTCACTTTCAAAGATGTATAGAATATAACAATCTATTTTCTTTAGTTCTCCTTTAACCTGTTTGTTTATTTATTTAGAGACAGTCCTAGCTGGACTGAAGCTCAAAACCTCTTCCTAAGTGCTAAATTTACAGACATGCACCAACAGACGTTTCTGTTGTAGTCTGTGTTCTAAAGCAGCCATAATGTATTTTAAATGACTTATGTATTTTCCTTTTACTAAGCTACCACTTTTAGAAACCATGCTGAAGATTCATTGACATAGACAGACAATGCTGTAAGCAAAGGGTTCTTGGGCATAGTGTGGTTTGTAGTAATCCAAGATTGGAAACAGCGTAACTGCTTAGAAGAAAATCACAGAATGCAAAAACCCTTGCAGTAAGAAACAACTGAACAAATGACTAGGGATTGTCTCTACAAGATACTGTGATACCCAGGGTGTCCTCCAATTTAAGAACATGAGGCAGCAGACAGACTGTAGATAACAGGCCCCACCTTTCATCTAAGGAAGAAAAATAAATATTTGATATATGAAGATAAATGGAGAGATAAACTAAGCTAAGAAAGGCTGCCACTCACTAAGGAAGAGGAAGACAGGTGGGGAGGTGGAGATGGAGGACCAAATGTTTGCATGTGTGTTTACTGCATTGTTTTTATCGGGTTCTCATGTTGTGTTTTACCTGGTGATACATCAAAATGGAGCTTTTATGTATCCTTAAGACTTAAAAAAATCAAATTTTCTAGGTGAATTATTTGACTGAACCTGAAACACGATGATTTGACTGTATTCCATGTATCCCAAGCCTGATTGACTGGAGGAATGGGAACAGAACTGCCAAGAATTATTCAACTATTTTCAACAGTAATAATAATTATTAGTATATTTTTTGAGACAGTGTCTCCTTATATAAGTCAGGCTCCTGATATTCCTCATATCAGGAATATGGCTTCAACTCATGGCCTCCTATGTTAGCCTCCTGAATGCTAGAATTATAGACAACCCTGTTTTCTGTCTGGTGTTGATGGGGGGGGTGTCACATGTCTGTGCATGTGTGTGAAAACCAAAATGTAGAGTTATCTTTTTTAATTTATTTATTTTTATTTTATGTGCACTGGTGTTTTGCCTGTGTGTATGTCTGTGTAAGGGTGCTGGGTCCCCTGAAACTGGATTACAGACAGTTGTGAGCTGCTGTGTAGTTGCTGGGAATTGAATCCAGGTCCTCGGGAAGAGCAGTCAGCGCTCTTAACTGCTAAGCCATCTCTCCAGCCCCAAGTATCTTCTTTTCTCATGGCCCCCATTTCATTTGAGACAAGGTCTCTTGCTGACCCTGGAGCTCACCAGTTCAAGCAGACCAGTGGCCAGTGAGCTCTGAGGATCCACCTGTTTCCCTCACCCTGAGCCCCCAGCACTGGGGTTACAGATGCCTGCCTCCCTGCACAGCTTTTATGTAATTGCTGCTCTTTTCATCCGCAGATAGGGCTGAGGCAGAGGCGGTCCTGCCAATCTCTCCCTGGGGCTGAGCGAGATGGTGAATGTCGAAAATGACCCAGACCTCCCCCACCCCTGGCCACTGGGGAGAAACACACACTGAGCCAAGAGGCTGTCAAAGCAGGTTCTCACTTTTTTGTAGCAGGGCAGAAACTTATATAGGGCTGAGGTAGTGGGCTGGAGTCTTGGGGTGGGGTGAGGTGGAGTGAGGTGAGGAATAAGGGCCAATAATATCCTGCTATGTCAGTGGTGGGTGGGCAGAGGCAGGCCTAGGTCAGGCTGTGCTGAGTCACTCCTCTCCAAACTCAAGTTAGGCTCAGGAAGTTACACAGGGCCTCAGGCTCAGGAAGTTACACTGGGCCTCAGCAAACTCAAGTTAGGCTTAGGAAGTTACACTAGTCTTCATGAGGCCCAACATCTCCAGCCTTTTTGTTTTTAATGAAGGAGAACTGCCTTGCTCTAGGGTCCCTCTGAACTGCAGGAGGCTGAGGGATGTGTGGGTCTTCAAGGAAAAAAAAATCAAGGGAACCATTAAGCCGAGCAGCTACAATCCTCCTGTTCAGGAAGACA
>LOJH01040397.1:1173-11934 GCA_001685095.1 Ellobius talpinus
CTGTCTCTCTGTCTCTCTCTCTCTCTCTCCTCCCTCTTCCCCCTCTTCCATCTCTGCTGTTCCTAGTTCTCTAACTGCCTGAGCACTGAAGCACATTTCAGGCCTTCTGGGAGTTAGACTTGTCAAGCATCCAGACCTCCTCCAGAGAGAGACCCCTAGGCAGATCCCACAGATTGCAGTGACAAGTTCAAATTCGCATCTTTGATAGGCCACTGTTCCTCTACAACACCACTTCTTCTCCAGACATTGTCCACCCTACATGCTACTGGGAGATGGGGTCTCCTGCCTTTGGTGATCTCCTACTTGTTCATCCTTCAAATCATCTGGTCATTCACCTTGTAAACAGCTACTGTCCGCCACAAGCCAGGCACAGTGCTTCTGGATAGGGGTATGATAGCATGCACAAAGGAAATCTGGTCCCTGCCCTCTAAGAGGGACCACCAAGAAGAAATAGGCTTTACTCAAAGAGTGCTGCAGGTAACTGAAAGCCACCTGCTCTGATAGGGAGCTGCAGAGGTGAAGCGTCAGGGAGCCTGCTGCAAATGCAGGGCCTCCATCTTGCTGGGGTGCTTCTCAAAGGAGGTGACTGTGGCCCAAGACATAAAGAGAGAAAATCAAGGATGTGATTGGACCTCGGGTTAGGAGATAGGAGCAAAGGCATGTGGGTGGCCCGCAGAATGGGAGGAAACCACAGGGAGGTTTGATTTAATCAAGGGAGGGAGAGGTCCTGGTCATGCTAGTCAAGACTGTGGTTTGCATCCCAGGAGCAGGCCACATCTGCGTGTTCTTCCTTCTCTCTTTACCCATCGAGGCAGCCTCAGGGTCCTTTCCCCAAGGGTGAAATGCTTTCCCTTTGGACCAGTGCCCTTTGGATCTTTGGATCTTAAGGCTCTGACATCAAGCAGAAACCATGAAGCAGAGGGATAGCTATGTAAGAGAGGGAAGCCAGAAGTGATTGTGAGGCTTGCTTGGCCAAGCACACATGGGGGCAACTTGGCCTCTTGCATGAGTCTAATTTAGAGGTTTTCCCAGCGGGTGGCCCTAACTCATCCAGTACTATTCAAGGGTGCCCTCCCTTCCAAAGGGCTGCTCCATTTTAATTTAAACCAAACCCCAGCTTTCTGTAATTTCAGATGGTAAGGAAACACTGGACGGGATGTGGAGCCGTGTGGTTTGTGCAGAAGAACTCAACCATGACTCACTCTACACGCTGGGTGCTGGTTGGGTGCTCATCGGCTTCCCCACCTTGGGGTTTCAATGATGATGATTAATCCAGGGATGCTGGGGAGGTGGGGAGTGTGGGCTTCTGGGACGTTCCAGTGAACAACAGGGGAATTAGGACGAAGAATCACAGCTGCTAATTGATGCATAGAATAGAACAAATTCCCTCTCATCACAGAAAGTATTGTGTTTCGTGCTGAGAAAAAGAGAGTTTGCCTATAAATTAAGCTGGGAAATGCAGAGAAGAAATTGTTTGCGGGCCAGAGGGGTGTGCTGGGACTGTCATGAAATGTGACACAGAAGACTGGGGAAACCAGGGGGCTCAGTCAGTGAGGGTGTTTTCCTTAGTTTTCCTTTTTAACGTGGAGGGT
This sequence comes from Ellobius talpinus, assembly GCA_001685095.1. NCBI lineage: Eukaryota > Metazoa > Chordata > Mammalia > Rodentia > Cricetidae > Ellobius > Ellobius talpinus. Next base: position 2,766 of record LOJH01040397.1, read on the forward strand.
TGGCTCCCTCCTGGTGGCATCTCGGTACTCTGCAAATGCTCCTCACATGGGCAGAACTCCTTTGTCAGTGATTGCTCCCAAGCTCCACAGCCACACCCTGAGAAATGGTCCCATCAGGGTTCCGCAGAACCGTGGGGAAGATGTGAGCTACCTTCCCCCTTACTGCAGCATCAAGTTCACGGAGAGGTGTTTGGGTCCTTTGTCACATCTGGTGAAATGAGCACCAAGCCAGGATAGAGGCACTGAGTCTGAGCCAGGAACCATCCACACAGCCCCAAGGTTGGGGCAGAGCCTCCATCACCGGAGTTTCTGCAGAGGGTCAGCTCACCCATTGCCTCATCTGTTTGTCTGCCCAGCCGACCTCTTCCTCGGTGTCCTCTCTCTGGCCTTGGTGAGAACCTGTGATGGTCCTGTCTCACCATGACCTGCTGGGCTCGGAGACTTGTCTTCAGAATGAAAGCGCTGCTCAACCCCAACTCTAGGCCGCATTCCTTTCCCATTCCTCCTGTGGAGTGGAGATGTGAAGGGGCCTCAGTTATTTATATGGGCTGGCTTTAATGGCTAAAACTTAGAGAGAGAGACCCTATGTCTATACTGCGGTTCTTTATTAAAAGGCATATACTCTGGATATTCAAATGTCTGAAAGCCTGGTGAGCCAATCTGTGGTTGCTTGGGGTAGATTTGGTGAGAGGTGTTCTGGAAATGCTTTTCTGGTTAAGCCTTAAGGAGGAATGTCTTTGGGTATCAGGAAAACCTTCATCTGGGGGACTGGTAGATGGGCTAACCCCTGCTAGATATTTGTGGGACCCAATTAGGTGGCCCAAACTGGATTAGCCAGAACAAACAAGTCCTGCTAATGTAGCCATTCTGCTCTGAGGAAGCCTCTTTGCCCGTGTAAGCGATTCCTGAAAGGGCTGCTTACAAGCACTTGGTAAAGTGTCCTTACAAGGAATTCTCTCTCTTCACCCCTGACTGAGTTGATTAAATTGCTTTCTCTCATAAGGTGAAGTACATGTGTCGTCCCTGGTTTTGCTAGAGAGCAATTCTAGACAGTCAGATTTTGTTTAGTTTCAAAAGGATTTGAAGAGATTAAAAAAGAAAAGAAAACAAAACAAACAAAAATAAACCAAAACCTTTTCAAAATCATGTGATCGTCTTTCTTCCTAAAAGGAATGAAGATCTATTTGGGGATACATTTTAAACCCTTTCTTGTGAAAAAATCCCATTATTCTGCTGACAGATACTGACGACTGCCTGGTCACTCAGAGATATTTATTTCCCATTATGAAATTGGTAGAGGCAACTTTTGGGTTGATTTTTAAGGTTGGGAAAATTACTGAGAGAGAAGTGAGAAAGGAGATCTTCCGGAATAAATTCTGAAACATATTTACATGTTATCTTTATGGGTTACTCGTACCTGCTCAAGATCTTAGAATAGCTTCCTCATGACCTAACGATAGAATACGCACAATATTCAGTTTTCCTTTTTCTATACTTTTACAAGTTCTGAGGAAAATGATTTCCTTTCCTCCTGGATCTTCTCTGTGTGTAATTATCTGGGAAAATGAAGTTCTGGGGTCAGTGAGAGGGACATTTCTTGCCTCCAGACCACACGAGTTGGAATTTGTCATTTGTACCTACTTACCCAGTCCACCCTGTCAGTCCCTCTGGAACCTGCAAAAGCAGCGGCTTCATTCAGGGCCACAGCAACCTTTCATGTTCACACTCAACACTAGAGGTTTTCGAGGACATCAGTAGCAGACACAGGGCTGTTTTTTTTTTTCCAGGCCTTTCCGGGGTCTCCAGTGGTTCTTACACGGGACATGCTTTCCAGGGAGATCTATGAATGAAAACCTACAGGCTCCTGCTTCTCTAATTGGTCTGACTGTTTGGGGAGTGGCTGAGGTTTAGTTGGGTTACGAGTTCTAGTAAACCTCATAGACTTCACAGAACCAGCAGCTTCTGCCCGTGTGCTGTGTGAGGTGCGGAACATGATCCATAGCATAGCATGAACACACATGCCTGCAATAAGGCAACATGGGCTTTTGAACAGCTCCTGGTGGCATCACATGCCCAGTCTCTCTGAGTTTCCTTTTCCCGGTCTGAATCAGAGACAATAATGATCCCCTTGTGGTTAAGGTGAAGACTGAATTGAATAATTGCTGTGAAATAGTTGTGGGTTCATGGTAGGAATTGCAAATAGCACTTCCTGACCTTTGCCTGTGCCTGTCTGATGCTCCAAATGTCTCTTTATCGGTCTCTATCTCAAATGGTCTCTTCTGCGCAATTAGAAAGGAACAATGCAGGGCACAATCTGAGACTCCAGTTGACATTGTTCAAGCCTTTGGCGCATGGTCTTGTAGGATGGAACATCCATAGAGGCCAGGGTAGTTCTGGGTCGGAAGTTATAATCTGTCATTCTAAGGCAAGAGGACTGAGTTCCATAGTTGGGCTAAAAGACAACACCAAGCAGCCTTTGGCCACGTTTATTCTTACATGGTGGGACCGGCAAATGGTGAACTGTTCCCACAGTCACTGAGCTGGCAGCAGGAGTCCTGATGTGTGCAATCAGTCGCTTGCCTTCCCTAATGACTTGGGGATTTGAGCTGCCTCTGAGGGAAAGTGTAGAGAGGTGAAGCTGTCTGTTGGTGTTCTTACTGCGGTCTCTGTCAGTCCCATCTTCCGTGAGCTACTTCCTCTTCTAAAGCATACGATGCCCACTGCCTCCTATCTCTCTAATTTGACCCCACCCCAGACCGCATGCTTTCCACAATATAGTCATCCTTCTTGCTCTCTAGGTTTTCCAGCCATGTAACCAGTTGTTGGTCCAAAAAATATTGAAATAATTTTCATCTTTTCTGAACATGCACAAACTTTTCCCTGTCACTGTCCTCTAAACAATACTGTACAGTGACTCACACTTACACCATGTTACATATTACGATAATCTGGAGATGGCTTAAAGTGCATGAGATTCTATATGCAAACACTGAGCCATCATACACAGGGCAGCTGAGCATCCCTGGATTTTGGTATGTGAGGGAGTCCTGAAACAAATTGCCAAGGATACTGAGGGGCAGCACTTATTAGATACTTCATAGTTGCATGTGTTAGCTGAGGATTTGCATGTCTGGCCTGGAATTACCCTCACTTTGCTCTTCTCTGCACAGAAACCCTGTGTGTGGACTCAAGAGAGGAAGAAAAAAAATCTGCTCTGAGCTTCCCAGGATGCCACAGTCCCGAGCACTGAGTGGGCTCCAAAGTCAAGCTCCGTGGCATGGCTGAAAGTGTGCTGAGCCAATGGAGAAGGCCCTTCGGTTTCCTCCTGGGAACTGAAAGCAGAGGCCTTCTCCTGCTGTGTGGAGAGATCTCAGATATGGAAATGCTTAAAACACAGCCAAGTCAAAATCAGTCCTGGAAAGAGGCATGTCAGGGCCTCACACCGAATCCTGCCTTTCCAGACCTCAGAACCAGTCCTATACCTATAGCTGCAGCCATGCCATGCTGTGAGCCAACCCAGTGCTCTTCCAATAAGTGGCCTCCATGATTGCTTTAAGCAGCCTGTGTGGTATTTCTATTGCTTTTCTCTGGACAAGCCCTGTGTGCTTTGACTGACTCCCTGGAACTGGGTTCTTCCAGTCATGCCTGAGACTACAACTGTAGGAGTTAGGCTTTTTTCTTTGAAGTATCCTCTTCAAAGAATAACATTCAGGAAATAAGTAGGAAATTAAATTCATTGCAAGATTATAGGTCTGTATGCACTGTTCGGGGTCTAAAGGTTCAATGTGTAAGTATGGGCAGTTAAGGTAAAGACACTTTATTTTTTAAAGGGCAGCGGCAATGGTAATTGAATTTTAGACCATTGCAGACAGAGTTCAAGTCAACATATGCATGACAAGAACTCTGACAGAAATTAGTGCTGATTATTGGGCCTCTGTTTCAGAGTATGACCTGAGTAGGGTCACGGATGGTACCCAAAAGGCCTGTAAGATTGTAACAATAATTTTGAAAGCCACGAAGATGTTATCTCCACCTTAGAGCTCTGCATTCAGAGAGAAATCTATCCAGAGTGATGGAACACTAAATAGGAAAGTCAGAGCCCTAACTCGGGGCAGAGAGGGAAAAGCAAGTCATTCCCCTAGTGACTTAAAGCAGGGGAAAAAACCAGTTTCCTCTTATATGATAGTTCTTGATTTAAAAACAAAGAAAGAGGCTCCCATGAGAGATTGGGATGAAGTAGACAGCACAACAGAATGACATTTACATTGTCCCCTTCCAGGAACTTTTGATTGTGCTCACGTGCGTGCATGCGTGCGTGCATGCGTGCATGCCTCTGTGTGTGTGTGTGTGTGTGTGTGTGTGTGTTTGATTGATAAGACCTTCTGAGTACCAGTTTGCCCGCATTCCATATCCTGTAACTTTTGATATGTGCACTGAAAGGAAGCCCGGGGGTCCAGCTGATTTCTTCTTGTGTGACCCTCTAGTTTCTTTATGTTATGACCAAGGACTGAGACCTCGGTGAAGTGGCTTTTTTTGTTTGTTTATTTTTTTAAAGAATGTATGGAGTTGATTCCCTTAAGGATCATTACATCATCATATTTTGTAGATAGCCTGTAAACTCTGATGTATGTTTTATCTACGTGAACCACCAGTGATTTGTGCAGATGAGATAAAGCATTTCACGATTGCATTGAGGAGTTTTTAAATATTGCTTTGTTTTTCTAACTACTCTTTGTATATTACTATCTAAGTACATAAAAAATCAAGGTTAAAAAAATCAAAACATGGTTTCCTTTCTCTCCTTTGTCCTATTTAATATTTTTGTTTCCATTAACATTTTGTGATATTGTTATTATACTTTAATATTGAATATTTCAACTTGATATCTTATTGTCATCTTCTGTTTAATTCTTCTAATAATTTCATTTTAAATATATATCTTTTAACTATCAGTGTAGAGATTATTTCCCCTTATTTTGATCTCTTTCAACAGATTTGTATTTTCCATTACAGAAAATTTCAGCCCTACAGAGAGGAAGAAAATGATGACTGTCATCGTCATGCATCAAGTGTGACCAATTCACCAATTTTGATTATTTTACAACAAATATGTTATAAAATTTTGGAGAATTGGTAGAACTGGTTTTCTTTTGGGTTTGTAGGTAGAAATGATCAAGGAGAAAGAAGAAATTGATGTCAAAGCTAAAAGTATCCTCTTTATTTTGTACTTCTAGTTATACATAATTTCTTAGCAAATCCTCCAAAGAACTGGGTCATGTCTAATAGTCTGTAAGGTTTGCATCTGATGCTAACTTCCTTCTTATCTGTTGTCTTTTCTCCTATCCATATTGCCCTCTTTTGGATTTGAGATATAATTTTTTTTCCTAAAAGATGTCCTTTCATCATTCCATCACTTCTGGGCTAATGGTTCTCAGCGAATAGCATTTCCTGTGAATAAGGTTCCAGTTCAAAACAGTTTTTGCCTCTTAATGCTGGATCACTATGCTTCAACTCTATTTCTGAAGGGAAGTCAGGTGGTTTTCTTGGGGGATTTTAATAATTTCTTTATCCAGGAAGCTGTTTGTGATGCACAGAGGCAAAAATGGTGTTCTCAGAAAAGCGCCAGCATACCTGACTTGCAGGCGTGTGTGAGCCACCCGAGAGCCGACTGCATTGATGACTAAATTGAAAGGCATTGTCATCTCCCTTCTGCTTCTTTCTACTCTGAAAGAACTGAATAACTCAACGCCTTTCTGCTTTGCTTTTCTTTCTTTCCTTTTTTCAGATTTATTTAGCTTTTGTGTATGTACTTATGTTTTATCCGCATGTATGTCTACCCACCAGAAGAGGGCATTGAATCCCAAGGGACAACAATTCTAGATGGTTATGAGCCACTGTGTGGGTGCTGGGAATTGAAGTCAAGTCCTCTGGAAGAGCAGCCAGTGCCTTTAACCCTGAGCCATCTATCTAACCCCTGCCTCACTTTTCTCGAAGAGTTTATCTTCTTTCCAGTTGGCTGGAGAAGAAAACTGTTTGGAAATAGCAGAAGGGCTGAAGCTGTATCTTGGGTTTCTCATAATTGAAAAGGAAAAGGACGGTCTGCCTTTGCTAATGAGCTGGGTACAGATCCAGCCTCTTCCCCAGCAGAATATCAGGGAGATGGAACTGAGCCACAGAATAAGGCCTCAAGCCGAGAATAACAAGGATTTTGTTATGTTGTCCACTCCAGGACCCATTCTGCTATTTTCATAACATTCTAAAAGATTTCTCATCTGCAAGTAATTAGTTGCAAAATAATCTATCTTGGGACTGTGGGTTAGTGAGGGGTTGGGCAACGGGAGCTCCAGCTGTGGCCTAGCAATGTGTCAGTCTTGTGTTCCTTCTGCCTTTGCCCACTTGTGCAACTGGAAATACATTATGTAGATACAGGCTGGCCCTGCACACTGACGAGCCTAGCCACTTGCCTGAGAAGTGTACCATCAACAATAGTCCCTCACATGCCCTGTGAGCTCCCTGTCTACAGAAGTCCTTCCCAAATGCTGCCTGGATTCTTTTCCACAGCACCCTGAGAGACAAGAGAGGTTATCTGATGGTAGTTGTTAAATAGGTGCCATGGTTTTCTCTTGTTATAGATGTTTCTTTTGTTCTCTCTGTGTAATCTATTAAAAGAAATCATTGTGGCAGCTCTGTGAACAATCACGATTCATGCATATACATATACATGTAACCAACACCCAGGTCAGGAAAGAGAGCAATGCCAATACTCCCGTATTCCCTCCAGCTACCCGTCCACAAAAGAAACCACTCTCTGACTCTAAATCAATGATGGAAATATTTGAATGAATTTTGTATTGCACATGAACCCCCAATGCATCCATTATGTATGCCTGCCTAGTACCCTTATCTTTACATGATAAAACACACTGCATGGCATGGGGAAACAGCAAAGGAATGAACGTCTAACTAGAAGAAAGCTCCTCTGAGTTGAGACCTACCAGCTGGCTTCAGTGGATGAAGGATAGGCATGAGGAATCACGAGGAATACTAGACGTTCTTTCCATTTCTGTTACAAACCGATCCCAAACTCAGTTAACCCAGAAAGAGAACAATGTTTCCTTTCTTAGGGCTTGGAGGACAAGGTGAAAATCTTTTTCCTACTATGGGCTTCTATAAATTTAGGCTGTAAGTACTTAACTTCATGGTCACTTTGGTTCTACTTAGGCCAAAGGCAAGGATCAGGGGTGATTTTTTTCCACAGACTTTTCTGTGTGGCTATTGTATTTCAGCCAGTTACCATGGGCGGGTTCACCTTGTACTCTAGTAAAAGGAGAGATATTTTGCTGGAATGTAGAAGCTAGGAGCCAGTGCCTAATTCACCTCCTTCCTTGGAGGAATGTCTCCCCATGGATGAAGTCCTTCCTTGTGAATACACTGTTTTGAAGTTAATTTATGATCAATGATCACTTACTGTATTGTTGTTATTTACTTCTTTTAAGATCCTTTAATCTGGAATAGGATTTTTGTTGTCATTTTAAAGTGGGGTGTGTGTGTGCGTGTGTGTGTGTGTGTGTGTGTGTGTGTGTTTAGGCTACTTGAGCAAAATGGTCCTAAACTTAAATTTGTCTCTTTCTGAATGATTCAGTTTATATTAAATAGCTTAGGCAAAATCATAATATATTGTATATGAAATTTCAGTGTGTTTTTTTCTCCTTGTATTTCTAAAAGCTTGTTATTTAATTAAGTTTGGAGTGTTGGCATTTTCTTATGTTTTGATACTGCTTGGGGAACAATAATTTTTCATCCAATAAGACTTATTTAGTTGGGGGCTCTGTTTTCTTCTTATCTCTTTTCTTTTGAGACTATTGTTTTATGTGGCCCAGGCTACCTGCAAACACTGACCCTGCATGAGTTCTGGGATTACAGCCCTGCACCACTGGGCTTCTGCTTCCTCCTATAGTCCGTCTACACGGACAGTGCACTGTTCCCCTACAGTCCGTCTACATGGACAGTGTGCTGTTCCTCCTACAGTCCGTCTACATGGGCAGTGTGCTGTTTCCTCTTTGTTTTGAGATAGTTTCTTTCTCTGGACCAGTGAGTATGTCAGGCATACAGAAGTGAGGGGTTGATGCTGGTGGGTGGCATTTTCTCATCTGGGAATCTCCTACCCTGTTCATGGAGTGCTTTCATTTTATAGTGGAGGAAGGTGGGTGTCTTCTGATTATCACTTTTCATCCCTCTTAATTTCTGGTTCTTTGTCTTCATAACCAAATCCCAGAAGCTGTGTTCCTCAGGTCATCGCTTCTCCTGCCCAGCTGCTGCCCTCTCAAGCATCCCAGACTGCCATGGTGTGTGCAGAGCCTGCCCTCGCCACTGTTTCCATCGGTGGACAGACCTGCTATCTCTTACCCAAGCTGTACTTTCCATTTGGAATGGGGCATTATTTTCCTGGGGCTGTTTTTTCTTTCTCTACATTGATCATTATGAATTGGGTAATTTACTTACCGATTTGAGTATGGTTGCAGTATTGCCACAGACTCCTCATATGTATGCTAGAACCAGGCTGGCGGTGACTCTACTTCCTCGTCTCATTAATAGTGCTTTTGGGATATTTATAGAACATGGCGTATTTATTCTCTGCATTGTCATCATGTGTCTATTCAATTGCTTCTCATTCACTCTGTCATGTTAACTGCCCCACCCACTAGCCTGTTGACACGCTCACTAATTGTCAATGGACCCATAATAGTTTCCCACATTCATACACTTGGCTGTATTTTATTGATTTTATTTGGTTGGAGATTTACATTGGAGATGGAAGGGTAAGGTGTGTCTGGCATGAACAGATTCAGCTTGGGCCATTTTGAGGGATGAGCATTGGCTCGGAACAGCCATGCAATAAATCTTTGTACAATCAATGATTGCAAAGAAAAGCAAACTGGATAAAGTCCAAATGGTGAGGAGAACCGAAGAGTCTTTTTAAACACTGAGTTAAACATAATAAATCCCACGTTCTTACAGAGCTTCATTGGCTGTTTAGAATTTTGAATATACCAGAAACAAATTCCCTAGCACTGTCAGATTGGGAAAGCCGGATAATTAAGTTAGTGTTTGGTGGAGTCACAATTTGATGCATTAATGTACTGTCAGGAAAAGAAAGAAAGAAAGGAAG
>LOJH01040399.1:486-15110 GCA_001685095.1 Ellobius talpinus
GAAAGGAAAGGAGGCTGGGAGCAAAGAAGAGAAAGAAGAAAAGGACTGAGAAATGAAAATGCAAAATTTATGGCAAATACTTTACATATGTTGATATTTGAAACATTAGTGGATATGTGAACATAGAATAAAGATTAGTATTTTTTAATGTACAGGATACTCAATTCAAAAATTAAAAAGAGTAAAATTATTCTTGATCAAAGTAGATGGATCCAAGAAACTTATTAAGAATCTCTCCACAGTTAATCATCAAACAAATGCAAGAAAAAGCACAAGGATAATTAACATATCTCCCCCAAGAAAACTTAAATCATGTATTCAATCAAGAAATGATACATAAATGCACACACTATGGATGACAGACAAAACTTAGAGTAAAACTAAATTAATTTAATGGATGAATATATAATCTGTGCTACATACATTTAGGGGAAAATGACTCAGCATGAGAAAGCAATCAAAGACTGACTTTCAGCCAGTGCAAGGACAAATCTCTAATCTTCCGTGTTCAGTAAAAGGATAAAGACGCCAGAATTATTCTACATGTATGAAAGCTTGGGAAGCACAACAAATCAGATGTTATCTCTTGAGACTTTGGAAAAGACACAAAAGGAACAATTAAGGAGGCAGAAGCACCTTCAGTCTTGAATAGGTAATGGTTTCATGACTCTGTAAGTCACCCTGAAATATTCTCTTAGAGAATACTTTGTTTGTAATATATGGTTCAATGCAGTTGATTAAAAAGACATTTAATGACAAAACCCTCGTGTTCTGCCTATGCACAGAATCCAGGTCTTTTCTGATTACATGGAACACAATGATTTTCAATTGTTCAGAGCATGGAGAATCTTCTGACCCTCCCTTCTGCCCTGGTAAATGTTTGCTCCTCAGTGTGATTGACACTGATTAGAAACTGCTGAGAGTTTCTGTTCATCCCACTCCCATGTGAGGATGGTTTTGCTTTCTTTTGAATGAAACACTTCTGTTATAATCTAGTATTTCAAAACTTTCCATTACTTTAAAAATTACAGAAAAATAGATATAAAAAGTCAAAATCTGGACCAAAAATATATGTCTAAAAACAGAGAAACATAAATACTTATTTTGTTTGCTTGCTTGTGTTTTTTTAAACAGTCTCATGTCCCCCTACAGTATAGCAAGGCTTGAAATCCCTGTACATGAACATGACCTCGAACCTATGATCATCCTACTTTTCTCTCAGAAGTGCTAGGATTACAGGCACGTACTTCTACATTCAGCTTAGTATTTTTCAACTTTATGGATGCATGTGTCATGTATTTTCAGAGGTAGTATTATCAAAGTTTGCTTATCTGTTTCTTTTTTATATATTTGTTGTTTCATGGTCTCTTTATTTCCCATACTCCACACACACACTGATAGAAGAGTTACATGAATGACCAAAGAGTACACAGGGTAACATATTCCATGCCATCTGGCCCAACTACTCAAGGAATATTCTGTTTTCATCTGCTTATGATAAGTTACAAAAGTGGACGTGAATGCCACCAGTCTGCAAGACTCTTCACAGTGTGACCTTATACCTCCTTCATAGGGAGGAGTTTAGTTTTATAGTCCAAAATGGGTTTCTCCTTGAGGCACCCACTCCCTAATGGGTTAGAAATAGATACAAGCTCAGAATCAAACAGTTGCCCCAGTAAGTAGAGAGATGGCTTGTCAGCAAACTAAATGCTTGACCTATAATCATTAGAAGTTGAGCCCTAGAGCTCATTCAAATGAAAGTCTGGGTGTGGTATCACATGCTTATAATCCAGCATTGGGGAAACAGGGGTAGGCAAATCTGTGTTGCTTGCTGACCAGTCAGCCTAGCCTCTAGGCTAGCTGAGAAACCCTTATTCAAAATACAAGATAGATGACGCCCAAGGAATGACACTGACCTGTTATACATGTACACATTACACTTGAACACACACACAGAAACATGAGAGAGAGAGAGAGAAAGAGAGAGAGATAAAGTAACTTAAGTCACCTTAGCATTGTGACACCATGCCCTTTCTTGACTATTGTTTTAGCATGTGAGAAAGTCTGAGCTTGTCTTTCAGAGACAGGAGAAATGCATCTACACACTCTTCACTCTGGCCATCATCTTGCTGTCAACATGGCATGTACACATGACCATGACCCATTCATTGTCCTGTTATATCATAATATCACAATCTGCCATCTGACCACATGTTCCTGACCTGGCCCAAGACATAAGCACTATCCAGTCAAGACACAAACCACAACCTGAAAAAATATGTGATGTTTGAAGCTACAGGATAGCATCAAAGGCCAATATATAAACAAAAAGCAACCGCCAACCCCAACTATCTGTATAGTTCAAATGAAAAATTTAAATGAAAATCATTCATGAAGTTCAAAATTTTATAAACTCCACCTCTATTTAACAAATACCTTGCAAGTTCTTTTGTTAATAGAAAACATTTAATAAAATTACGAGGACAAAGAGGTTAAAATAATCAAATAATCTACATATATGAACATATCCTGAGATACCATTTTATGTGTGATACATTCTAAAATGAACCCACATTCTCTGTAAATGGTGGAGATCTACTCCAGATCACAGTGAAAATGCCACACATGACAGAAGAGATCTCATGTGACTGATAAGCTCACATGTCTGTCATTCCTGCTGCTATTTGATATATCCATTATTTTAAGTCTTTATTAGTATAAATTATTGGTTGGTTTGTACCTCTTGGTATGCTTGCAACTGCCCGTTGGTTATCTTTAATAAAAGTTGTCTATCCATTCTATCTTGATGCCGTTACTCAAAATGAAGTGACAGATCATAACAATTGCTCTATAAAATGGAATAACTCAAACATAAGCACAACAAGCAGACTGTTCTATATATCACCAGGTAAACTAAAGCAGACTAGGCCTCATCACCATAGCAAGAATTTGGAATGGCAAAAAAGGACCTCGTAAGATAAGCATCACGAGAGATAGTTATAGCAAATTATAAAAGTGTGTCATACCCTTTAGGGTATTTTGAATTCTGTTGTGGGGGAGAATAGACAACCATATCTTGTCCAAAAAATGGAAGAGAATAATTAATATTTCACTTCAAAATAAATGATCTCATTAAGGGAAATCAGATGCAGGGAAGTGATACAGAAACAAGAGGGAGAAAGTGGAGAGGTTTGCAGTCTAGGAATGGCAGAGCAAACCTAGAAAGAAGTCATTCCCAGTAATGGTGGGGCTAAGACAGAAACTGGTCTGATCAGTGACTTTATTCAGTCGTCAGATCCATGCTGTGACTATATAGAACATCTGGTGGTATTTCCTGTCTTTCTGCCTCTACCTAAGAAGGCATTTCTTTTGTGGTGGCCCCCATCTCTAACTATAGAATGCCCTAGTCTTATATTTTATCTGGTTTCATTCCTGCCAGGCTTTATGGCACAATAAAGGAGAGGCTGTACAATTTAAAGGACTAACTTGGAGTACTCAGACACTCAGATTGGAAGTCCTAAATCACTTGGCCTTTCCTATTACTTGCTCAGTTTTGTTATGATCAAGTTTTGGGTGCAGTATCTCAGAACACTAATGCTTATCCCTCTCGGTTTATGAAAATAGCTAAGAGAAAAGGGATGGAAAGGAGCCAGAGAAAAATGGAAACAATAGAAGGAACCATAAACTTGGCATTATTTAATCACATAACGGAATAATAGGGCTATTTGTAAGTCTTTAAATAAACAAAAGTCATGTAATTAGTACCAACCACCCAATTAGTAAAGCACATAGTGCATTATTCTAGGAGAGTAATTAAGAAACCCATTAAATGTCAAGAGCCTATCTAAAATAATATTGATATTCCTTTATTCTTTTTCATTAGTTCAAAGTTATATTAAGACTATTGTACAACATCCACAAAGCATTGTTTCCCTCCCCCAGCCCATCTCACCTCTTTATTATCCCCGTCCATCATCCCTTCCCACAGCGTTCCATAGTGGGCTCAACAGTAGATGCATGTCTGAAGACAGGAATTCCCTTTCTCCCTTCCATTGTTCTTCTTACTCCTCTCTCCTCCGTGTGCCCACTTTCACATACATGCACACTCCACATGTGCACATTTACTACTTTACAAAATTACAAGGTCCAATCTGAGGCTCAGGCAGGACTGTAGTTGAGAATATATGTTGCTATGTTGAATCTGAACCAAAGAGATTAAGATTTGGACCTCTGTATCCTCAATAGAAAATTTCACATAAAAAGTCCCTTTGTCACCTGCCCATATTGGAACATGTCTTTTCCCTGTGAGTAACTGAACATTCCCTTCATACTTCCATGTTCCTAAGTTCAAGTGTATATAATCAAAATAGGTGGACAAGAAACCTGAGCTAGAGTTTCCTGTATTTGAAGGCAGTGGATTTAAATAAATTTTTATGTATTTGAGCATACCAAGGCAAGAACACACACAGAATTCTGAAATAAGGACATCTAGCCCCATGATAATGATGCAGATAGCCCCTTTTCACTGTCTATGAGATTTAAGCCCAGAGTTTCGACAACTTTCTCCACCTTTCCCACCATGGAAACTTACACAGTTCTTCACTGTTTGTTGATAATCTGACTCTTGTCACTCTTTTATATTTTCCTTCCATTCATTGCTTTTCATCATGGTAGTTTATCACAGCTACAGTAAACTATTATGAAATACCTCTGTCATATATTACAGTAAGTCACCAGGGTTTACCTTTCATCATCATTAGGTTTTGAAACTGTGCTGTTTTCAAAGTACATACAAAAATAAAAAGAGGAAGGAAGAAAAAAAAGAAAAAAGATCATATTGAGTGCTCAAAATCCTTCCTGCAAATTCATGGAAAAGCATTGTGGTTTCACTAGAGAGGAAAAGACTCTCAGAGTGAACATCAAAGTATCAAAGACCCAGTGGTAAAGCCATCTTGCTGACTCTCTCACAGTCTTCTTTCACCAAAACATATTTATTTCACCACCACCCAAGAAGGGATAGCAACTCATTGCCTGAATGTTCCTTGAGCACCTGGGACTTTGAGCGGACTGTTGAGAGTTTGTGAGAATCTCAGCATACGGCCCAGCTAAAGATAGACACAGGCTCATGTCCGCAGCGGGGAAGAGACACTGTTGGTCCTCTAACTGATCATTTTCCACACATTTTCTTCAAGAGCATTGTGTTGTTTACACATGAAGACCTCATGCCAGGGAGAAAGGTAAGCCAAAATGAACATATTTAATGAGTCTCACACCCTGCTTGGTTATGCCAACAAGTGAAAAAGAGAGCAAGCAGGGCAGGGGGAAGAGCAAGTACCACTCCGCACGTTTAATATATGTGATCTCCTTTAGTCATCAGAGCAAGATTATATGGCAACCCTGATACAACTCACCTGGTGTATAAGGAAACAGGAATGAAAAATAAATGCTAGCAGATATTAGGCTCTTTATAGAGTCTGGTAGAATCCTGAAGATGTTTATTCTACGCATGTCTGTTTAAAAAGAACATGAAATAAAAGCCTAAGTAAACAACGTGGTCTCATGGATTTGGGTTAGCTAGATGTAGCCATTGCAACTGCTTAGACTATACTTTCTCTGCTTGAAAACAACAACAACAAAAGAAAAATATTAGCCAACCTATGTCGTATCTCAGTTGGTAAAGAGCTTGCCATGCAAGCAGGAGGAGCTGTACTGATCCCTTATACCTACATAAAAATCCAGGGACACTGGCACCAGCAATCCTAATGCTGGGGAGACAGAGACAGAAGAAAACGTGGGGTTTGGTGGCCAGCTAAGCTGGTCAGTGAGTAAAGGTTCATGTTCGTGAGAGACCCTGCATCAAAAAGGGGGGGAGAGTGATTGAGTAGCAAATGTTTCACTGGTCTTTAACATTCACAGGCATGAAGACACACACACATATTCCTCTCTCTCTGTCTCTCTCTCTCTTTCTCTCTGTCTCTCTCTCTGTCTCTCTCTCACACAATCATGCATATACTATATATTCTAATTGGTTTTCCATTGCTGTAAAAAACACCATGACCAAAAGCAACTTGAGGGAAGGAAGGGATTATTTTAGCTTATCTTTCTGGATCATAGCACAACATTGAGGAAAGCCAAAGCAAGAACTCAAGCCATAACTGAAGCAGAAACCATGGAGGAAGCATGTTCACTGGCTTTTTTACAGGCTCCCTCAGCAAGCTTTTCTTTTATAGTCTGGGCCCATCTAGACGGTGCCACCAACAATGGACTGGACCCTATCAAATCAATTACCAACACAGACAATACTCCACAGAAATGACCATTGGCCAATATGCTTTAGATAATTCTTCAACTGAGGAACCCTCTTTCTAGGTGACTTTCTATTGTGTCAAGTTGATAGTAAAAATAGCCAGCATACCATATAGTTCCCTACAAAATCATCAGAGATAGGATGAGGAAGAAACATACCCATAGCCAGACTAATATCCAACTAGTCACACTGAAGATATACAGTGGGAAACCTCAACTCTCATAATATTGCACAGTACAAATGTAAGGAACTGTGAGAAGAGTCAAGGATGTTAGATTTGACATAAGCGGGAAGGTAGTGGACCTGTTTACAGGAACAGTCAAACATAGGAATAAATAAAAAGGAGCTTCTAAAGCAAGTTAAAACTTGATGAGACGGTTTCCTTATTAAATTTCCCTTCTTTATACGTCAGAGAGTATAATATCTCCTAGACATGGAATTACTTGGAGACCTCAGAAAGTAATAATTCTGAACTTCCAGACTGCCTGGAGCTGTACGGAGACTGTAAAAAGGGATGGAGGACTTCAGATTTAAAAGGATGAGGGAATAAACCCTGCAGAGGGTTTAGCTTCTGAAAAGGCAGACTTGTTTCAGCTCCGAGGCCTCCAACACTAGCTGATAGGTGAAGGTGCTCGGTTACAGTGACTTAAGAAAGATGCTGAAATACAAAGACAAAATGTACAAACCACCTTCAGGAAATAATTCCTTAGGGACAACCTAAATTCAGTCTAAGTTTCCTGATTATTGAAAGTAGAGAAAATACATTGCCTATTTGACATCACAACCTGCATCTAGCACGGCTTTTGCAGTGACTCCTTCATACATGTCCTTTGGTAATATAAAGGACTTTCCCCTGATGACTACTTTAATGAGGAATTTTTAATCATGAATAGATGTTGACATTTTCCAATGAACTTTTACTGTATTAACTGAGAAAATTCTACCGGTTTCCCCCTTATTCTTTAACCCTAATGAATTAAACTGATTAATCTTAGTTCTAAGATTTGCTTTATGCTTCTTGTCCACCATGAAGTAAAGATGCCACCTCCTACTGTCTCCCACACCATGATGCCTTTCCAAATCAACCATGGACTGAAACTTCAAAAACCATGAAAAAGAACAAGACATAATGTAGGTACTTTTTCTCAGTCTGTTTCTCAGTTTTAAACTCAGGAAAGGGACAGGTGGGAAGCCCTGCAGACTTGGCAACCTGATTGATTTAAAGATGTGTTTGTTTTTCTCTTGTGCCTCTGTAATGCTACTGTGTATGGAAGTCCAAAGAAGCAAACTCTTCCTCAGTTGACAATGACAGCTTTTCATAGAAAGATCTGGAATTATTGAGTAGATACTGAATATACGGCTTTTGCAATCCTGAGGTGTTCAACATTGCTGAAACTATTTCCAGTCAACTGTTCACTTCCATAGTCTTCCAGAAGGACAAATTCATTCTATTCCAAATTTGTAAATTTTGTGTAATTTTTAATTTTTTTTAATACTTGTAACAGTCACTGTGTGAATTTGGTACAGACATAAAACATGCCATGAGTGTATGTCAGAGAATAACTTTGTGGAGCAAATTCTTTCCTTCTACTTTTATCTGGTATGTGGTCCTAACTTTTGCTATGATATAACATAAATCAGAGTTTCAAACATCTTCAAAACTTACTAATTGTTGTGTACCAGTTTCCTCTGAGATTGAAACATTCTATCTTAAAGGGAAGTTCCTTAAGCAGAAAAGTAAACAACTCAGGAAGTCCCTGAAACTGAGCAGATTCTTTAGACCTTTCCTCCTGGAGTAAGTAATAAATACTGCCAAGTGTTCCTCCCAGACTCATAAAGCTTAAAAGAAGACTCAGAAGGAAAAAAAAAGCTGCAAAGCAGACACAGATGAGACAAGCTACATGGAAGACTGAGATCAGATCATCTGTGTGGAAGAAGCAAAAGACAGCTGGGCTGCCAGGAAGAGACTTAGATCAACTGAGACACCTGGTAGGGACATGCTCCAACCTGCTGAGCTGCCTGCAGGCTGTGCACCATACTGTGCTGCAGATTCCCAGCTTTCATGAGCTGGGTGGGCTTTGGTGATGCAACTCCTCTTGAGTTGAGTCATTTCTACTTTTATAAGAAACCCCTCAGCCACATTCCATTAAGTAACCCCAATAAAATGAATTGGTTCTCCAATTATTTAGATTTTGTTGCTGGCCATACTTTGATCTGTCATGGGTTCCCTGTCTGGGGTGAGTAGATGTGTGTGTTGCAACTTCCTAGGAAAAGTCCTGTCATAATACGCCTGTATCAGTCCTGCATGTAATAAACTGAATGACTGGGAAGCGCGAATTGAAATCAGGCAGGCAGGCTTATACAGGAACTCCTTTACCGACTGAATCATCTAACTGGACAATGTAAAATACTTTTCGCATTCTATGTGACCTTTAAAAGTTATCCTGATTAAAGTTATCAATAATAATTCTTTATATTAAAATTTTCTGTTGTACTTACCATGTACTTTTTTTTGATTGCGCTCTAACTGCTACAGAGATGGAACTGAGATTAGGAAATCAGTCTTGATTAAAAAAACAGTGAATTCTAGGACATTAATAGAGAAGTTTTAGGGAGATAATCAGAGTGCAAAATTAATTCAAAGCAGTAAAAAAAAACCAGGCAGTTCTGAAGGCTCTTAGGAAGAAGATCAAGACTGTAGAATGAACAGGGAAAACTCTCAATCAAGCTTAGGAAGACTGAAGTTAATGTAGATAAGCCTCAGGAAATTAAAACTGTTTCCACAGCTATCAAGGTTTCTCCCAAAGACAGCACTGGGATTTCCTACATTCAAAAAGGATGAGCATAAATAGAACAAGAGTAAAAAGAAAATCAGGGGTGAAAGAAGTTAGAAGCCTAAGCATTTCAGTGAGAAAATGAAGGAATCAAAAAAATCACTGAGCATGTTTAATGCTTTTGTTATTTTTGACTATACAACTTAATTTATAATAGCTAGCTCTTTGTAGCATTATATAATTATGCCAATAGAATGAATGTGTTGACATAACAGCATTCCAGACATTTCAGAAGGAACTAGCAGGAAAAACAGGGTTTTTTGGTACTTTATTATCACATGGAATAGAAGTTAAGGTGGTAGTTGCAAATTAACAAATGTGATATCCAAAGACTGGGCTCTTGAGAATAGTCAGAACCATAAAAAAGGCTATGCCTTTTGGAGGAACCTCTTCTGATGGTTTGAATGTCAACTAAAATATATGGGTATAGACTTCAGCATGGGGATTTGCAGCATAACACCTTTCTGAGATCCAGTTGGAACTAAATAAATGAACACTAGCCAAAAAGACAGAGTGGAAAAAAATAACAAAAACAGATTCTAATGGATCTTTTCTACCATGAGTCAACATAGTTCACCTCCTATTTAAAGCTTTATTTTTTAAGTTGAATAAGAGTGTCCCTTAGTGTCACCACTATTTGCCACCACCAGTATCCTATGGAGGACTGAGAAATACCAGCTTCTGTGTGCTTTCAGAAGTTTATCATATGCATGCCTGGTTTAGATAAATGCTGAAATTTTTGAAGCTCTGATTTTCTGTTACAGGAGCCACTGTTCACACAACTGTTACTATTCTGGATTGCTCAAACCTTTGCCTGAAGAGCTGTCATACACTAAAAAAGATCATGGATCCTGAGCTTCCAATTAATAACCTCCTCTTTATAAGACTTGTTAAAAATCAACTGAAGACTTGCCTATTTATTTATTTATTTTCTTAATCTACACTGAATGGGGAAAAGCATTAAATAAAGTGTCAGTAGACCTAGGATCTTATCATATCTGTTACTAACTTGATCTGTGACTCTTCAAGGTTTTTTATTTCTCTCAAGGACTTAGGTTCCTTGGCTAATAATCCACACAGGGATGCCACATTCATGTATTTGCAATATGCATTTAAAACATACCTTAACATAGAGAACAAAAGAAATCAATGAGGGTAACTTACTGAAGACTAAAATGAATCAAATTCAATTGCAGGAAAACCCAAAATGCAAGGATGAATGGAGGGAAGAGGAAAAGAAGAAAGGGAGAGAAGGAGTATAGGGAAGGAAAGGAGGAATAAAGACACATGAGAGACATAGAAGAAGAGAGAAGTATGGAGGGAAGAGGAGAGAGTGAGTGAGTTTGTCTGTTAAGTAGTACAACCCTCTCCAGACATTGAGAGAAAACAAAGATGATTAACCAGGAAACAGCAAAAAAGGTTGTAGACCACTTCCCTTAGTAACAAGTGGGCTACTACACATCTTCACGGAGGTTACGTGACTTGATTTCCGTGGTAGCTTCAGATGCTGCCCTTGCTCTCCAGAGCCTGCTGTCATTCAGTCATTGGCTAGATTGCATGGGACCTCCTTCTGAGTCTACTCATTGTTTCTTTGGTGTTTCCGCTTCCTGTGGCTGGTCACTGCAGTGACTAGTCTTCAGTCACTCACCTGTGGCTGGTCACTCATCTATCAGCCTTTGCTTCCTCTCTGATGTTGTTTCTCTAATTTATCAATGGTGAATTTTTCTTGTGACCCATTGCACATGCACATCTGAGTGTGTGTGTGTGTGTGTGTGTGTGTACGTGCATGTGTGTATGTAGTGCATGCCCATGTATGTATATGGGAGTGCATGCTTAGGTCGGAGGTAAAATTCAGCATCTTCCTCCATCACTTTTCATCCTATTTTTGGGCGAAGGTCTCTCGCTGAACCTGAAACTTAAGAATCTGGGTAGGCTGGTTTCCAATTAGCTCCAGGGATCCACCTGTCTCTATCTTCCAAACCCTGGGGGGGGGGTTTCGAGAATGGTAACTCTGTACCCAGCTTTCTACCTGGGTACTGAGGATCTGAACTCACACTTCTGTGCTTTTTGTAGCCAGTACATTACTGACTAATCCCCAGATCACTGTGATAAAATCTTTAGAAACTAAAATATAACCATGAACAGATAAACATAGGCATGCATACATACAAAAGGTTTCAGGGTTGCCATGCAAATGCTATATTTAAAAAAAGAAAAAATCTGGCACAGAAATAAAGTAACTCCACTTAGGATTTCACATTAGAGACTACTCTAATGAGCTTTGACTCAGATATAATTTCCTTTATAGCCTCGGCAGCAGTGTCCTTTTGGATGATATAATTGACTTACTGAGCTGATGCTAACTCACCTGTATCATGGAGAGGATAATTTCTACTACAAGGTCGTTTGGAAGATTAAATAAGATATTTCACAGAACACATAGAATTATTCCTGACACTCAGAGACTGCTTGTAAATGTTGAACCCTTCTCCACATTTTGTGATCCAAAGAGACCTACAGTCCACTAGAACAAGTAGAAATGTCCTCTCATAATACAAACTGAGAAGTGGATGCATTGTAACTAAAAGTAGTGTGTTACAGAGAAAAATTCAAAGTTTGGAAGAACGAACTTTCAGAAATGGGGGGAAATATGCCCAAAGAAGTAACTGGAATGAATGAAAAGTCTATGGAGACAACTGGTCAAAATGTAGAAAAGAAGAGGCCTTGGGATGCCCAGCCTCAAATATTTATATATACAATATACTCCCTACAGAAGAGGGAAACAGAATGATTGCAAGCCAGATGTCTGGGATTCATGCTGTGAGATAGTGCCTTCCCAGAATAACTGGGAAGTGTGACTAATGAAATCTCAAGGGTACCATTTCCTAAACAGCATCTATGTAATGCCAATGCCAATGGGCATGTCAACATCGCCAGGGAAATCCTAAAGTGTCCTACCTCTATATGAAGTACTAGTCAATCAAAGGCTAAGAGGGGGGAACCAATTTCCTGAGAATATTTCTTGACAGATTATCCAATACCAAGTGATAGTCCTAAGCACATGTACTTGCGAGTAAACTAAATGAGGTTTCTGTGGAGCTGGCAAAGTGGCAGTATCTAGACTGGCATGGGCTACTGCACAAGGGACCTGACTGTATTAAGAAGACCAGAAGAAGGAAGAACCACAAAAGCAGAGTTTCTGAAGGCATATGAGGTAGAAAAATGAGTGACTTCAAAGCTTTTTCCCTGGTATGTTCTAAACGCTAAGCCTTTGACTTGCGACCTCTCTGATTAATCTTTAATATTGTCTTGGTGAATCACTCACTCATGAATTATGCATTTTTTCTTTCCCCCATTTTTATTTCAACATAATCATTTAAAGAAACATTAGGTCTGAAATTTTACTGTGACATTACATGCTTAAGAATTGTCATCTTATATCTCCACCATTTTAAATCAACACCATTGAGTTTGATATAGAAAATGTCTTTATTTTTAAGACATAGAAAAATGTATGATTGATTGAACATAGTAAAAATATGACTGGATATTTTTCCCTACTTTTTTCACAGAAAAATCTACGCAGTGGAGAAATTATTGCATTCATTGTATATAAATGTTTACAACTCTTCAATTTCTCTAATCACCTGCAGATAATACAAAAGTGGGGTACATGTCTATAACCTCATTAATCAGATGGCAGACACAGGGGGGTCATTTTGGGTTTACATTCATTCTGAGGTAGACTGAATATTCCAGAACAATTGACCTATCTGCTATAAAGATACTATGTCTAAAGATATCAAAGAGGGAGGGTACATAAGCTTTATGTTCAAATTTAGTTTTCAGCATTTTCTCAATTGTGTGGGAAAAGCATTCTTTATTGACTATTAGTGCACATAGTTTTCAACAGCTTAACATGTCTCTTCTTGTGGTTGTTTAAATGAAAATGGTCCCCATAGTTGCATAAGGAGTGACATTATTTGAAATTATTAGGACTTGTGATATTATTGGAGTAATTGTGGCCTTATTGGAGGAAGGGTGAAGGCTTTGGAAATTCAGAAGCTCAAGCCAGGCCCAGGAACTCACTCTCTTTTCCTGCTGCTTGCCAATCCAGATGTAGAACACTAGGCTCCTTCTCCATTATCATGTCTGCCTACATTATATATACCACACCCCGATGCTGACAAATTACTAAACCTCTGAACAGTAAGTCAGGTCCAATTAAAGTTTTTATTTATAAGAGTTGCTGTTATCATGGCATCTCTTCACAGCCATAGAACACTAACTAGACACTCCTCAACTAAGAGACGTAGAGTGGAATAAAATTCCTTACTTTCGGCTCTTTCATTTCTTTCACAATTTGCCAACTTAGAACCAAGTATCCCAGGTCTGTAAAGTATGAAGCAAACAATAAGGAAACATAAATGTTTCTTGTCATCTCAGGATTCCACCACCCCAGTACTGGCTGTTTTTCACAACCTATTGTTGTTTTCACAGAATTTTGGCTGCCTTATATAAGGATCCCATCCCACACCCCTCTATCTGTGAACCCCATGATGTGGGTGTTGTAACTATTCTCCCAGATACTACTTCTGGTTTGGCCTATGTTGAAAATGTATTGGGAGTTCAATAGGCAAATTACATAGGACAAAGGAGGCATGATATGAAAAAAAAAAGAAAAACATTTCAAGTAAGTAGCATGATAGCCCAAGAAGAGATGTGAGAAACAGGGTTGAAGCTCAGCAGAGGACTGCCCTTGAAAGAATGAGCCAAGGTCATGACAGTCATCTCTGCAGGACTCACATCTTATTAATCTATTTATATTTCATATGTATGATCCAATTGTTCTTACTTGCAAGTACAATACAGTGATAACAAGAGATTTAATGAATAAGGGAGCTGCCAGTCAGAGATTTACTTATTACTTAAAACTGGATGTTATCTCCAAAATATAAATCCAGGAGCTGGGGATTCAGTGGGTAAAGTGAATGTCACTCAAGTGCAAGGATATGGGTTTCATAACCCCAGATGTGGTAGTACATGTCTGGGACCCATGTGCTCCTACAAGAAGATAAAAGGTGGTGACAAAGGAGTCCCCAGAAGCTCCTGTGCAGGCTCCCTTGGTGAACAGAATGCTAAAACTCTGTTTCAAATGAGGCAGGAAGCAACAATTAACACTGGAGGTTGTCCTCTGATCTACATACATGTTCTGGCATTCATACACATAATCACACACACATGCATACATATACACTCAAATTATATATGACTCTGATTATATGATTATATTATTTCCCAGTATGGAATACTCCACATTCCAGATGAAATCACGGCCTTCTTGTAATGAAATGGAAATTCACAATCTATTCATTCCCAAACCTCAAGCAACACCATTTATGATGGCTAGGTTTTCTCATGGATTCTTTAAGGACTTCAAAGAATAAATCACTTGAAGTGATCAATTAATTATGTCCTATCAT
>LOJH01040400.1:0-14623 GCA_001685095.1 Ellobius talpinus
AGTTTCTTTATTAACCAATGAAAGTAACACATGACAGATGACCCTCCTACATCAGAGAGAGAGAGAGAGAGACTGACAGAGACAGAGAGAAGCAGAGATCTGTTTGCCTCTTCAGAAGAACATCAGCAAGAGAGCAGGAATGAGCAGAGCTTGTCTCTTAAAGGGACCTTTTCAACCTGTGTAAAGACTATGTAGTGACTTAGCACACACAGGACTCTGGGCTTGCCAGGGTACTGCCTGGGTGCATCCTCCCAGGTGACCAGGGCTGGCATAATGATAGAATTCTAACAAATACCACTGTCATATTGAGTTTGAAACAGTTTTTCTTTAAATAAACACTGTATAACCATTTGGGTAGAAAGGGATAAAATAACACTTCTTTTTGTAAAAAGCAAATAGAGATTATTTTATAATAGTTTTTATAAGCCTTAAATGTTTAATTCAAATATGTTTTAATCATACGATTTATACTACATGTAAACACACTGTCCTTAATGCTACACATAAACATATTTTCCTCATTGATTTTATTTTATATTCTCTCTCAAGAATGGGAACAATGATATAAAACTAAATACTATAAGCATATGTTGAACACAATGTTAATGTAAAATACACCTGACAATCTCCTGGTAATTCCCTTCAAGTAATTTCTTTAAGGCAAGAGATTTTAAAATACTCCAAATAGTGCACAGAGCCATTTATTCTCTTAACTTAAAAGCAGTACATTTTTTTATGTTGAGCAGAAAACAAGTAGGAAATACTTCTGCATAAGGAGTCATCATTTGCATTTCAAAAAGTTTTTTTCTATGCCTTTAGAAAAAGGGTGTACAGATACATGACATTTTTATATACCTCTGAGTATGAAACTAAATCTAATTACTAAGGGAATAATTGTCCTTCACTGTAGATACAGGTATCACTTAATTATGGAAAGAATTAAATGTCACAGCAAAGACACTTGCTTTGACCAGAAACATGACCAACACATCTGGTTCTCCTGAAATCAACACAGACTCTGCACTCTACAGTATCTGGTCATCTAATAGCCACCTGCATTCACTATATTGCACATAACTCGAGAGAAAGCCACATGCCACTTTTCCTCTGTCATTTGGTACTAGTTAAGACAAACATCATGAAATGACCACACACATGTCTACCCTAATCTTGTAGAATTTTTAAACAAAATATAGTCATTTGCAAAATTTTAACATTAAAAAATTAGAGTCTGAGATTTAAGAGGTGGCTCAGCAGTTGACAACTCTTGCTACTCTGGCCGGGAACCAAAGTTGAGTTCCTCTCTCCAGT
Source organism: Ellobius talpinus (assembly GCA_001685095.1). Taxonomy (NCBI): domain Eukaryota; kingdom Metazoa; phylum Chordata; class Mammalia; order Rodentia; family Cricetidae; genus Ellobius; species Ellobius talpinus. The sequence continues at coordinate 1,312 of LOJH01040400.1, forward strand.
ATAGAGGCTTACAAACATCTGTAACCAGAGTTCCAGGAGCTCCAGCTTCTTCTTTTGTCTGAAGGCACCAGGCATGCACATAGTTCACAGGCATACACCTAAACAAAACACTCATGCACACACAATAAAAATCCATAATTTTTGAAGGCAGAGTTAGTTGTGCAATTACAATGGAGATCAAATTTAATACACTAAAAATGCTAAATATTTTACTTATTTTCTTACTATTTTTATTATAGAGGTGAAGCAGGCATGCCAAACAGAACTGACATAAAGAGAACCTCTATTTTAGAGGACAACATTTAGCAGTCAATTCTCTCCTTCTATGTAGTTTGAGGCAGTGACTTTCTGTTTTCTTCCATACTGCAAATCCATGCTAGTTGGCTTGCTACCTTCTGGTCAATTCTCCTGTCTCCACATCCAATGATAGATGTTTGCTATTGCATTCAGAGATGGAGCAAGGCCATCAGTTTGACTAAACACATCAAGAGTGTTAGCCTGCTCAACTATCTCCCTAGCCCTTTTGATATTTTTAAGAATCAGTAATTATGGAAAGTTATCATGAATAGAATATATTGTGTCTCACAGCTATGTCTTTCAGACAATAAAAATCCTTAGACCTTAGTATTATTATGTGAACACCAATTCCAATTGCCATAATGTATGAATTCTCTCTCTCTTTTACTAGTATTTTTAATTATCTCATAATTACTTATCTCCTAAAATAAATAATCACTCACAATGGACAATAAATATTCTCTGTGTTAACACTGATTGTTTTATTTACTTGTTCTTTTATAGCCTCATTTATTAGTAAATTCATGTATTTTTTGTTCTAGAAATTTAGATAGGTCTATTTAAAAAGTAAGAACTAATGCTGTAGCTATTACAGTCATAAATTTATAGTTGCTATAGTTACCTAAACAATGCTTACACAAGATCAAGCCAGTCAACATCCTGGTGCAGATGGTCTCCAGAGTCTACTTAATACTGAGGTGCTATTGGCAGTATATAGTTGCTGGGAAAGGAAGATCATTCCCATGCTCCAGTGAAATTACCAGGCCCATGCAAATATAGGCAGCACTAACTGAGCTTAGTGGGTCATAAATAGACACGAAGCTGGGAGAGAGTTGGGGACTTGTTGGAAGAGGCAGTGAGAAATATACTTAGCTATATTGCTTTGTGCATACATACATACATACATACACACATACATACATACACACACACACACACATATATATATATATATATAAATGAGAAGAAATTTTAAGAAGAAGAAACAGATTATTTGCTGGCAGCACAAATAAGAGGCAAGAAATCTGCAAGGAAATATATCTGCTAATGATCCTGTAGAAGTTATATTTTTCTTCCCTGTACTGAGAAGTTGGGTTGGGAACGTGTCTGTCATTTTGTAGACGGCTGTCAGAAGGGTCAGGTGTCTCAAAGTCAAGCATAAGAAGAAAGGTGGATGTCCTGGGAGGGGATGCTGTAAGGATGCTGGTAAAGGCAAAAAACAGGAAGATGAGAGTGAAGATAAGAGGGGAATTGATTTTCGCTTCTTTACAGATCACCTTCTTTCCTAGGGCAGAATACACAAGGTAAGCCTTACAATATGAAATCCACAGGGTACAGGGGACAGCTGCAACTGGTGGATAGAAAAGTAGTGGTTATGAGGTGAGCCAAGAAGATTCATGAAATCAGGGTATTTAAAAACAATATAGTATGAATATGATTGAAATTTAAATTTTAAGAATTAGTAAGACTATCTTTTATAGTCTAAAACAAGCATAACAGTGTGTCATTTATTACATCAGACTCATTTTAATGATGCAAAGAGAGATGTAGCATTTGTTGTAAATGGTGTGATTGGGACCCTGGTGAGTCCCATCATAGGTGAGGACCAATAGAGAGAAGAGAGAGAGAGACTTTTAAGTAGAGTTCCTTGGCAGGTGGGTTCAAATCATGACAGATGAGGGACAGACAAAAATGTCATACAGACAGAGTTTAAATATGAGTTTATTGAGATAAGAATATTGAAAGGAAAGGAGGGTAGGGAAGGAAGAGAGAGACAGAGAAAGAGGGAGAGAAAGGGAGAGAGAGAGAGAAGAAGCAGGAAAAGTAATACCTGCCCATTTAGAAGAGCAGCAGGAAGGGGAGACTGGGAGTGGGCAGAGCTTCTCTCTTAAAGAGACCTTTGCACCCACCTAGAGACTAAGACCTGTGCTGGCCAGGGTACTTACTGCCTGGGTACATTCACCAGATGACAGGGCAGGCCAGCATTACACCTGAATCTTGACACTATTAGAAGGAAGGAATCTATTGAGTTACAAAGGTGTTCCTCTGGGATGATGAAATCATGAAAATAGTTACTTAAATATTAATTTGCTTGGAATCAATGATATAGTCCAGTGGGTAAAGGCATTTGATGACAAACCTGATGAGGTGAGTTCAAGTGGTTCTCAACTTTCCTAATGCTTGACCCTCTAATACTGTTCCTCATGGTGTGGTGACCCCCAGTCATACAATTATTCTCATTGACTTCATATAAGGCAAATATCTGTGCTTCCCAATGGTTTTATCAAACTCCTATTAAAGGGTCATTCCACCCCTGAAACATTCAGAATCACTGTCTTAGACCCATATACAGGAAGGGGAGAACCTACTCCTACAAATTATCCTCTGACCTCTACTTATACACCACAGCATGTGCATTTACACACAAAAAACCCAAATTCAAATATTTTTTTTAATTTCCCTGATATATAGGCCTTCCAAATATTTCCAGAAACTTACAAAGATAAATAGAATTTTCTTTACGATCAACATCCTCTTGTCATTTCTGTGTCCATTTCTTGGAGGGCTTTATAGGATGCTAAGTACATACTCCATCACATGACTTGATACTGACACATTCTTAGGATTGTCTATTTTCATATCTTTGTTATTAAACACACACTAGAGAACATCGACTCATAAAGATAAAAGACTTATGCTGGGTCACAGTTGTTTTGAGGTTGGAGATCAGTTCATGAGAAAACCTCTCTGCTGTTTAGTGGCTGTAGCAAGGCAGCCTATCATGGTAGCAGCATGTGGCAGTGTTGGGGATTCCCTGCAGGTATCACCACAGCAGAGAAGCCACCACCAAGAAGGGAGAATGAAAGCTTGGTCTAGCCAAACTTGGTTAGGCAGACTGTATCAAAGCCTCTAAAGAGTCTGATGTCGTCGTTTATTCTTCTTCCACAGTAAAACTTTGGGGGAAAAAAGTTTTTATGTGACAATTATCACAGCAATGCTTTAGGCATAGCTACACAGAAGCTCCCTAGCAAAGTAGCAAAGCGCTTGTGAGCTTTAAAATAAAAATGAGATCTACTGGCTAATGAACACAGTCAGGGCTAAGCCTAGAGGAAGGTTTCGCAATAAGTGTAAGGATGGATTCTATTAACAAAGCACACAGAGCCTCTTTCATAAGGATGAGTTCTATTCAGTGAGAGACAAAGCCCAGGATTAAGGCCTCAATAATTCTCATGATTTAGGGAAAATTCAGGTGGAGGCTGGCTCCTAATAGAAGAGCAAATGATCACCATCCCTTCAGCATTCCAGGTGACCAGACTTCATTCATTTACTTCCTTTGAAAAAACAAAAACAAAAACAGGTCTGAATGCTCATTCTTAACAATCCTAGTTTCTCCAGCACTTACTCTAAATTGTGCTTCCTACAATGAGCAGGAAGAGAGGCAGTGCAAGGGAAAGGAATTGGAGTCAAATTAGCAAACACAATGGTGCACTTCAAGTGATGTGAAGACCTCTTAATAGACCAATGTGCATAGTTTCTAAGGAATTTACTGAGGTTAGCCTGTAACAGCTGTGCTTTTCAGAGATGCTTAAAAGGCAAACATTAGCAGCTATGTTATCTAACACTGCCTACCAGTGTTAATATAAAAACGTGCCTCTATCTGCCTCTCAGTCAGCTTCTGTGTTACCTTGTAGGTCACAAACGAAGGCTAAAATAAATCTCACTCTACAATTTGTTTCAATGTTGTAATGTATTTTGTTTTAAAATCTATTTGAATATTTTACTTAAATTTAGGTAACATAAATGAAAGGGTCTTAAACTTGAATCAGCAAGAGTTATTTAACCACAAAATTGTTTTTAATACAAATTTAAATAATCAAAATGTGGTTTAAATTTGAACTTACTTATTAATTATGAGGGAAGATATTTATTGTCAAGGCAATTTTTAGAAGATTTTCTCTCAAAGTGCAATTTGAAAACTTAAGTTCATGAAAGTAATTTTATTTCTATTTACTTTAGTCTTCTATTTATCTAAGTTTGAAATACGTAGTAGAATATTTTATATGTATTCATAAACATATGAACTGATTAATACACTCATGTAAATTAAGCTTATGTATCTTTATTTTTGTAGTGACTCTTGGAAAACCACATCCCTACACCCAATTTCAATAGCCACACCATCATCAACCACCAAAATGAGATACATTTCTACCATAGCCTCGAGCTGCAAATCCTTGCTATGCTGATGCTTATACCCCCTTATAAAAAGCCAGTGCCTTCTCTTCCTGCTCCCTTTCCTGATCCATCCTTGCTCAGAGGTGGCCTCTGCACACCCACCTCTCCCAGTAAACCTCTCATGTGAGATGTTGCATGGTGTGACTTTGGGGTGTTCCTTGGGTCCAGTATGCCATGACACATTCTACCACTCTTAAACCAAAGCATTGACAATACCTAAACTCAATTTACAGCTATACAAAACTAAAAATAATGGTTAAATTTTAGGTAGAAATTTTAGGTAGAAAAAAATGTTAAATTCAGGTATAAAAACATGTATTGCCCTACCACTACCCAGAAGATGAATATTGTTTGATATGAAATGTAATAGCTTTAATTTTTAAATCCCATGAATGACAGAAGTTACAATGTGGGGTTCAGCAATGATGACTTGTACTTTGTTGAAAGCAATATTATGATCTATAAGTGAATAACAAACATTGCAGAAAGTCCCAGGTGCTTTAATTTTTTACAATTCAAAATATTCATCTGAATATTGTGTAACACTTTGAAAGTGAGGATTTACTTATTACTCTTGTTGTGAACTCAGTATGTAAAATAATGCAAAAGCCTTGAAAACTCTCGTTTCCTGCTTCTACAATACATCAACAAACTTAAAAGCCTTCAATATTCTCTTTGAGTAATCACTGGTAGCATTCCACCCACTTTAATATATTCTTTGATGTCATCAATATATATTAATTACTATCATTTTTCTTTACAGTTGATTACTCATCTTTTCGACAAGGTGATTTTTGATGTTACGGATATTCTAATGAGTATTGATTTTTGAAACTGTTTCCCCCAATGGATTGATTTCCATTTTATTATTTATAACCTGTTTAATTTGTAATGTTTTTTGTTATTAACATTTTGCATTTCTCTTTTTAATTTTAGATTACAAGTTTAATATTTATTTTATGGTAAAATGTTTTTCTTTGTATTTCAGATGATGTTAAAATTTTGTTGTAATTATCAGATGAATTATTCATTTTATTACTAAACTTCTACCTATTTTTTGTTTTTAAGTGATTTGTGACTAGCCACATCTAATTACCAGTTTATAGTTTGTGTGCTTGATGGTTCATTTGATTTTCATTGATTATTACATCAAATAACTATGTTGTCACATTTTCTAGATTATAAATTTAAATGCTTTTAACATGTATGTTGCGGGAATGTACCTGTTTCTTTGTTATCATTGTTTAAAGGTCAATAAAGAAGTCCAGGCTGTAATCTGGGGTTTACGCACTCAAAAGCATTTCAGTTTGAAGTTACATAGAGAAGCAACCAACCAAAGACTCCAACTGGAGGGCTGACCTTGTTCTGAAGATTCACTCCACTTAATGAATAAGACTGAAGTCAGTTCCATTGTGAACCTAAGTGGAAGCATACTTCTGCCTACAAGGTACCATAGGGAATAAATATGGACATGTTTCTGAAGACAGGACCTCCCATTCAAGTATTATGCTAAATCAAATACCTTCTTAAAGTGCTGTGTTGAAAAATCTGGAGTTTATGGACTGTATTTGTCCTGTTTTATTTTTATACAGTGGAAGTAAGATTGGCCATGAGTAGTTATGACTCTAGTCTATGTCTTTTTATACCTATCTTAAAATAACTCTTGTAATAATGCACCTTTCCTACTGTTGTTTAATTTTCATTCTCTGCTGTCATGACTCAATCTGCCAGATATTGTATTACAGTGCATGTACACAGACTGTAATTTTGCTTGCAATTGATTGTCCTCTCTTTGCTATCAAAGGTTGAACCTGATTTTAGTGGTCATTTTAAAATTGTATTATCTTTTTTTACTCCAACTGGAAAAGTTTTACTGGGGACTAGAGTGATGGTGCAGAGATTAAGAACACTGGTTACTCTTCCAGAGGTCCTGAGTTCAATTCCCAGCAACCACTTGGTGGCTCACAACCATCTAGAATGAGATCTGGTGCCCTCTTCTGGCATGCAGGCAGAACATAGCATACATAATTAATAAATCTGAAAGGAATAAAGAAAAGTTTTTTAACTTAAAGGCAAATATTGTCATCATTTGTACTATTGTTTTTTGTTATTACCACAAAATACTATAATTATAGCAATGAAACTCTGCCACATTGTGTGGGACATTATGAAAAATTAGTTAATGAAAGCCTGTGCCTGTGTTTGTATTTGTAGAAATTTCCAGCCATGGTTAGTTTTCTTATCCCACAGTAGCATTTTGTGTTTGCAATAGGATGGCAATCATTATGGCTACCTAATACTAATTTAAAGTCCTAATTATTAAAACTGATGCATAAGAATGTTTCAGTGACATCTCTGCTTTACATTAGACTTCTCTGTTTCTGGACACTACGACATATACCACATAGATCCGCCCATTGTCATGAGACAAGTAAATGGATATACAGCTGCTCCATATGTCTAAATTCCAAGTATACAAATTAATCCATATTCTCCCTCATTAAACACAATTTACTCAAAATCTGTATGTATTTCAGTAATAAACTCAAGCCACATTGGCTGGAACTTCTGTTGGACAATAGCAACTCTCAGTGCACTTGTTAAATTGTAGTTATTATTTTATTCATGCTCTGAGGACAGAACTAGAGCAAAATACCAAATGTGGTTGTGACATCTGAAACTAAGGATTGCATGGATTTGACTTGTGTGTATGATGATGCTACTCACAGCACGAATAGTGTCAGCACAGTTACGTTATCCAGAGGCCATGATCTACAGCATTACCTCTGAAGGAGAGCCTTGCTCAGCCTAGATACAGTGGGGAGACCTTGGTCCTACCTCAAAGCAATGGGCTAGACTTTGCTGACTCCCCATGGGAAGCCTTTCCATCTCTGAGGAGTGGTTCCGGGTGGGGTAAGAGGGAAGGTAGAGGGAATGGGAGGAGGGGAAGGAGTGGGAACTGGGATTGGTATGTAAAATGAGAAATGAAAAAGTGCCATTATATGAAATCACTGTATGTAGTACTATGTTACTTTAGAACATTGTCAAAAAATTATATTATGTATTGAACATCCCTCAATATTTTCCTTCCATCCCATCCCAAATCTTCCCTCATTCTCTTAGTTCCTTTTTTCTCCTAGGCAGCTTTGTTTATATGTTCATATCATGTATATGTAAATGATTTCCCACATGTGCATAATATTTAAGTGCTGAAAATAATGAAAAGAAAATATATATATTTTCTTTCTGAGATGACTTAATTATTTTAATCTGATTATTTCTCAATTCAAGTGTTTTCCTAGAAGTGATATATTCTTCCTTGTAAATGCAAAAAAAAATCCTATTGCTCAGACAGGCCACACTTTCTGATTCTTTTCAAGATTTACTTATGATTTTCTTACTGAAAACTTCATATCTGTTTATAACACAATTTGTTTCCCATACCATCTTTTCACAAAACCCACCAACATATCTCCTTCCCAAATTAAAGTCCTCTTTCCACTTTTGGTTATTCACCTGCTGTTGTTAGACATCTAGACTGATTTAATCCTCTAGCTTTTGTGAATGAAACTGTGCCTAAAACTGTGTGAGCATCTCTGTGACATATTGACTTGGAGCCACTGGATGCATACAGCCACTTAGCTGCAACATAAGCTAGACCAACTTTCAGTTTTTCATTTGTTCATTTGTTTTATATCGGTTGGACTAGTTTACATTTCCATCAGCAGGCAATGATGCATATTCTCATTAGCATTTGTGTTTTCTTTTAAATAACTAGCTTTCTGACAGGAATGGGATGGAATCTAAATATAGGCCTACTTTGTATTTACTTTATAACTGATCAGTCAATGTTTTTCATATATTTGCACATTGTATTTAATTTTTAAGAATTGTCTGTTCATCAACCCATTTATTGACAGAGTTTTTAGTGTCCCTCTGTTTAATTTTTTGAATTCTTTGTTTAATCTAGTATTATCTCTTACATATATAGGCACGATATACTTTCTGATTCTGAGAACATATACATACTGAGGTGTGAATTCTGACTTCCATTTGCTACTTTTTCCCAGTATTAGACTTGAACACATCCATATACTTCTTTGGAAAGGGTATAAAGTTGTTTAAAAGTAGAACCAAAATCTGTGCCTAATGGTGATGGTTTCCATTTTGACAACATATAGGCTTATTATAATATGATTTACTTTCCTTTCTCTCTTTTTTATAACAGTTTCAAGTAATATAACTAAGTCTAAAAATATCTAGCAAGGCCTATGTGACACTACTTGTTCCATTCTGGATCTGGCTGCCTCGTTAACAATACTCTGTCCATCATCCTCCACCCACAGTCCACCACATTGCATTCTCTTTCATTTTTCCATATTATTGATTATGTCAAAATTCTTGTGCATGAAGAACTTTTGTCACTCTTTGTTCCTTTGCCAGAGTTCTCTTTCTATTCTTACTTCCAAATGCATCTTTCAGGGTGCAGGTGAATTATCCTACAACTGATTTTAGCTCCCTACCTGAGCTACCAATTCATGTATATATGTGTGTACATTTATGTAGTAATTGATCTCACTTTATTTAATCATATGTGCATATTTCTAGCACATAGGAAATCTCACTACATCTCTCTAATTTGAATACTAATATGTCTTTTTCATTTAAGGAGTATGCAGTTAGAAAATTGTTTGCAATTTAGACATTTACAGATGTATTTGACTTTATTATATGGCTTGTTTTTCTAAAATGTTGCTATTAAATAGTTATTTCTCATATTAGATAGAAGTTTAAAACAAATCTTGCAGTGGTTTATCATAAATAGAATTCATTAGGTGTGTAGATGACCTGAGGAAGTTGTTGTAAGAAACATACCCACCCAATAAATAAGAAAACAGAAGCCAAAAGGAACAGTGTTAAATGCATCGTTTGGTGGAAGAATAACTGAATAAACCCATCAAGTCCTTCCCACCATTGAATCACCCAGCAAGACGACTCCTGCTATAGTATCTTCTGTCCCTTCAAAGGTTGTGTCTCTGGGTTAGATGTAGTTTTTATTTGCTTATCTGATCCTCAAGACTGCTTGACTCTGAAGCATTATCTTTTCTCAGTCTGAGGAAGCCTTCTGCTGCCCTCTGCTGGAACAAACACTGGGGATTATGATTAATTTTTTACATTCTTATTCCATCTCAGGAGAAAAGAACAAAGCAAAAAAAGGATGCATATACCTCTCATCAATAAGAACATTCCACATATTAGGCAAGCAAAGATGTAACTGTGTGTGTCATAAGAGATATATCAAACCTAGATGTTTCTATTTCTTTTGAGGAGATGCATGTGCCTCCTATAACTGATTAGAGAATTCCATTTTACTATAAATTATAATAATTTAAAGACTAGATGTTTAATATTTACTTTTAACTTTTGTGTGTGCTACTTCGTTTAAATAATCTTGTGAACAGTGTGATACAATTAAAAAAATCCCTGACAGATGTTACTGTGGAATCTGAATCTTTATTTTAATCATACTATCTGATAGATTCTTGCAAAAAAAGATGCATCATTCATTCATTCATTAGGCTACACAATATAAGTGAGAACATCTTATTTGTCCATAAGAGTACAGGGTTTTATTCATGCTAACTAATTTTATATATATATATATATGTGTGTGTGTGTGTGTGTGTTTGTGCATAGTTTGTATATATAGATCAATACACACAAATCCTACTTTGTCACATATTTTTTGTTTTATTGCCAGTGTTGGTCTAATAAAAGGTCTATTAAACATGTCCTTACATGTTGAAACTACAATGACCATCGTCTCTTCCTAAGACAAAATAATGACATTTCTATTATACTAGTCACCCAATTCACTCGGGTGAGAGGCCTTTATTTTCTATTTGCAGTTATTTGGCCAATTTTTTTAATTTTCTGCAGCAAAGAATATTATTATATCGTGGTCAAAGGAGGAATATTTTAACTTTAAAATATGAATTAATGGTATGTCATACATTCAACCAAAATGATTAAAGTCACATGCCTTGTTACCCTTCTACCAGACATAGCAGCATGTCACTCTGATATCATTTGGATCCAGTACTTCCCACAGACAACTTTTCTGAAACTCACACCATTGAACCCAAGGTGTCAGAGTAGCAATTTTCAGTGTCCATTTTCAATACTATGTATTTGTCTCAAAGTCCTTAAATATTAATGTGTCTCTGAAGGAGTTTCTATAATTGTATCTCTCAAAACCTACTAAGCTTTTTTATTATGCGTACTTATGTTTTAAGGCAATTTTGGATAGGTTTTATCATGATTAATTTTTTTAAGGACAAAAATAATTTCATCTCTCTAAGATTCGAAGCAATAGATGTGGGATGGTACCATGTTGTTGCCACTGAAGCTTCTTTCTTTATCCTCTGCCTTTTGTTCTTTCAATCATACATAATTTCACTCATAAATCATCAAACAGTATATTTTTCCTGTCTATTGCCTGTTTGTTATAAAACCTTTCTTAACTTTAAATTCAGACATTGATCTATCATATACAGTTTTAAAATTACAATGGTTTGATTTAAACATCTTCATTTTTTTAAATTTGATAATATAAGAATTCTTCACGTTCTGTATCAATTATTTCCTAGTAGCATGTATTTGTTAGACAGGGAGAGTGACAATCTGCAGGTCGTACTCTAAAGCCCTGGGCTGACCATCCTGGCCCTTCGCTGCATTGGCATAATGGGTCCATTCTTGCTTATGATGCCTTCCTCTCATCAAGGACTTCAGAACATAATTTTGTCTTAACTAGAAGAGAGTGTTGATTGGCTTGTTTTCTTATGTTCTATTCACTGCTAGGTAAAACTTGTGGATAGACTAGAACACTCAGGAGGCAGAGTGTTTTAAACTGACCTCATAGCTTAATCAGTTATTTCTGCCACTGAACTGAGGCTCTGCTCTGATCTCACGGCCAATTACTCAAACAGGGGACCATGCTTGCTTCTCAACTGCAGCCCTTAGTTGTGTCTCTATGTTTCCCTTGTGCTGGTTTTCTTGGGGAAACACAGATTTATCTTGATTTTATTTCTATAACTCAGCTCTGCAACAACACATCTCCATAGATTTTTAGCAACATGCACAGCAACATAGCAAAAGGTCAGAGAGAAAAAATAGGGCTCACCCCAGGCTCCTCATAGGACCTCTTTCTTGAACATTCCCCCCTTCCTATCAGAGATACAAATGAGTTATAACCTGGACTTCACTTATGTGACCACTGTGGCGAAAGTGTAGTTTAGTAGATGAAGCTGCCATTAGAGCAGGATGGACAGAAAGAATACTGTACTTTCCTAAACATTCCAGCTTAATGATGGCATCACAGATTTTGTCAGTTTCACAGTTCTTCAAGCTCAGTCACATTTATAATGCTAAGGAAAGAAAACAGCTTTAATATCATACAGACTTTTCTACGTTTTTAAATTCCTGTCTCAAACTGTCTTCTGATGTTTGATTTTTACAGTATTTATTTTTCAGTTTCAGTGAGCAGAAATATAAATAACAACACCCTCTTTAAATATATTTTGATTTTTTTATATTTTATAATTACACAAGCACAAAATGTTTATGGGTATATTTTAAATATTCTTCATTTTCTTTCTCTTTCTGTACAAGGAAAGACATAGAAGAAATGAACCAAGTATGTGTGCCTAGACTATACATCTTATATTTTACTGGTTTGTAAAGATTAAGACTTCAAAACTGACTTTACTTTTATTTTCATTAAGCCTTTAGTTTTAAAAATATAGACAAAAGAAAAATTAAAATATAGTAGAACTTGAAGCCATAACTCAAAATTATGAAAGGAGAATAAAGTGATCTAAGATCAAATCAGGGCTAGTATTACTGAAAGAAAGAAGTAACTCTGATATCTTACACACACACACACACACACACACACACACACACATTTCATTCCACAGGACACCCAAAAGTAGAAGTCGATCAGGTAAGCATATAACAGTAATCACAGTTGACAAATTCTTTAATAGAGAGTTTCCAAGGTATTGGACAGAACAGCAGAACTTGTCAGATATTAGAAAGTCTGTAGAATGTTCACTCAAAACTGAAACCAGGAACAATAGCTTATAAAAATATTTTTAAAGAATTTTATAATTTACATTTTTAAAAAATTTAAGGAGATAGCCACAGTGGTAGGAGAATTAGCTCAAGGGTTCAGAGAGCTTACTGTTCTTGCAGAGGACCTTAATTCAGTTCCCAGCATCCACATCTGCAGATTTACTACTGCCTGTTACTCCAGTTCCAGAGGATCCGATGCCCACATGTCCTTGGGTTACCTGAATGCATGTAAAGCACATTAACTCACATAGCTACTCATCCATATACATAATAAATAAACAAATCTCCTTAAAAAATAAAAAATGAAACTATAATTTAAAAAGATTTCTACAAAACAATGTTAATGTTTTCAAGTTCTCACTTGTGTGTATAAAACAATAATTTCACGCTTATGATTTTATTCCATTTTCTTTATTATTATTAAAAATTTCCCCCTCCTCCCCTCCTCCCATTTTCCTTCCCTTTCCCCCTTCCCCTCCCAGTCCCTTTCCAGTCCAAAGAGCAGTCAGGGTTCCCTGCCCTGTGGGAAGTCCAAGGTCCTCCCCCCTCCACCCAGGTCTAGGAAGGTGAGCATTCAAACAGACTAGGCTTCCACATAGCCAGTACATGCAGTAGAATCAAAACCCAGTGCCATTGTCCTTGG
>LOJH01040401.1:2966-14623 GCA_001685095.1 Ellobius talpinus
AGAGCTAGTTCCAGGACAGGCTCCAAAGCCACAGAGAAATCCTGTCTCAAAAAACAAAAATTAATAATAATAATAATAATAATAACTCAATGGCTTAGAAAGGAATGAATTATCATTCCTTGATAATTCATAATAGTCAAAGAGACAAATACTGTTGATGACATTTTGATGATTAGAAAACACCATCTAATATCTACAAGCCAAATCTTAGAAAAAGCAAGATAATGGCTTCTACTTTAAGTCTAAATATGATAAGTTTAGGACAGGAGAAAGTAAGTCCAGTTTATACAAAGAAGTAGAAAAGGGAACTCTTATTAAAAACAAAATATATAAATTTATAAAGCATTTGCACATGGCAGATCCCTAAGAAGTTTTTACCAAAAACTGAGGATTATCAAACACTGGGATGTAATGACTTAATTCTCAAAAAAATGCTGTTACAATGGCTTCTTTTCCTAGGAAAAATACCCTCTTCTTCAAGTTGTTTCTATAAACATAAGATAGAAGTACCTGGTCATCTTCTGAGCATTCTGATGAAGTATGAGGAACGACAGCTGTATTTTTAAAATGATGATCATGTGATTCCTTTTTATGGGTCAATTCTTTAGTAGTAAATATATTTTCTGACAAATCAGTTCTACATGCTCCCCTTCTGGCCACATTATTCTCTGAAATGGTAAGTTATGAATTATTAAAAACAGCCATTGTAGTCAGATTGTTTTTTTGTGTTGACTAAAAATCTTTTGTCCCCCTCCCCCTCAAAAAAGAATACTTCTTAAAGAACTATGTAAGTAGAAGTTTCTTATAGCCATAACTACTCTTAAATACAGATAATACTCCTTCAACATCTGATGAATATTCTCTACTATAAACCCAGCACTATATCTTACCATTGTTAAAAAGTTCAAGGAAGCACAGTTTCCTCAAGATTGTGAGATATTATTTACCTCATTTTCCCTTAGATTTGGAATTTTTTTCCTCATATGAAAGCAACGTATGTATATTTTTAAAAGATTATGAGAAAAAGAGCAAAATATGAAACTCATCCCTTTAATTCTACACAGCAGAGTAACTAAATAAAATGTATAGAAGCTTATCTGTTCATCTCTTATGTATCCATGTACTTCTGAAACTAAAAATAGAATACATAAATACTATGGTTTGCCAGTAGTTTTGTTACGTTATTGAATATTATTCTACATAATAGAGAACTCCATTATCGAAACTTCAAGTGATTTATGTTCTTCTTTTATTATTAATTTTTTCTAGCCCAATAACAGATTCCCCTCCCTCCAGTCCTTCTCCCCAATCTTCCTTCTCTCCCTACCACCTCCTCCTTTCTCTTTAGAAAAGGGCATGTCTTCCACTGGATATCAACCAAACATGGCATATCAAGACGCAATAAGACTAGGCACCCCCTCTCCTATTAAGGCTGGAGAATGCAGCTCAGTAGGAGAAAGGGGTCCCAAAAGCAGGCAACAGAGTCAGAGACAGCCCTTGCTCCCACTGTTAAGAGTCCCACATGAAGACCCAGCTACACAACTGTAACGTATGTGCAGAGGGCCTAGGTCAGTCCTATGCAGGCTCCCTGGTTGTCAGTTCAGTCTCTGTGAGCTCCTGTGAGCCTGGGTCAGTTGATTATGTGGGTTTTCTTTTAGTGTCCTTGACCGCCCCCCTGGCTCCCACAATCCTTCCTCCCCTATTTCCACAGGATTCCCTGAGCTCCCCTAATATTTGGTGATGGGTCTTTGCATCTGTTCCCATCAGTTGCTAGGTGAAGCCTCTCTGATGACAACTGAGCTAGGCACCAATCTATAAGAATAGCATAGAATAAAAAAAGAATAGCAGAATATCATTAGGAATAATTTCATTGATTTTTTTCACTAGACATGTTTGGGTCTATCCTAGGACTCTGAGCTGTCCAGCCTCTGGGTTCTAGCCCTCCAGACAGTGCCAGGGGCAGACTCTCACTCACGGTATGGGTCTTAAGCTGGACCAGCCTCAATGTCCATGTTTAACTATTTATAATTATAAGCAATACCTCTTGCTAGGTGGTGGTGGTGCATGCTTTAATCCCAGCACTCAGGAGGCAGAGGCAATCAGATCTCTGAATTGGACGCCAGCCTACAAATGAGTCTACAGAATGAGCTCCAGGACAGCCAGAACTACATAGAGAAACCCTGTCTTGAAAAAACAAATTATATACATATATATATATGCAATATTTCTGTGTTACATTCATGCACTGCACAGTTCTGGCTTTTCCTTAGGATAAGAAAAGAACTTAATTCAAAATTAAGAGACTATGAAAATTCTATTGTGACACCATCAACAGAAATGTGGGTGAACAAAATAGAATAATTCAGGTAAGAAATTATAAATCTAGATCTTGCATATTTCATTTGTGGTATTATGGAAGAAATGAGCCAAACACAGCTGGAAATGTAGGCTGAAGTGTGGAAGGAATATAACAATCAGAGGTGACTACCTGACTGACTGTCATCTACACTGAGGCAATAGCTTAAGACAAAAATAAATATTTTACTATTAACATGATGGCTAATATTGACTGTCAACTTCAAGGCTCCATGATCACTAGGGAAACAAGTTTCCAGGCACACCAGTGAGGCATTATCAAGGTTGGCTTAAATGCAGTGGGAAGACTCAACCCTCAACTCAAGAAGCAGCCATCTGTGAACTGGGGTCTTGGACAGAACAAAAAGGACAAAGTATACTCAATACAGGTACTCATGTCTCTCTGCTTCCTGGCTAAGAAACAGTGTGAGCAGCCACCTCAAATTCCGACCACCATACCTTCCCTGTAATGACAGCCTTGGCCTGCAGATTGAGCCAAAACAAACCTTCCCTCTTTCCTGAAGTTACTTTGTCAAGGAATTTTGTCATGCAAAGCAATGGGACAATTAACTAATGCAATTAGCAATACTGAAATTAGTAAGGGTTTAAAGTCACTGAGTATTGAATGCTCTTTTCTGAGCATTTTATGAATCATTTCATTTAAATCTTCCAAAATCCCTAGAAGGCAGTCCTGTTTCTATCCCCACTTTATAGAAGATAGTAACTCAGGACACTAGAAATTAAATAATTTAATTTATTAGTTTAATTAATTAATTGTGTTCAAGGTAATGTAGCTGACAGGTAACAGTTGGGATCTGAACCCAAGTCTTCTGACTCTTAAACCGACCCTGGCTACTGCTTTGCTACCCTGAGCAAAACAGTAAAATAACAAAGGAAGAGGTCCTTACTGAACAAAACAAGAAAAAGTGTAATAAGAGAAGGGAGAGAAAATTTAAAGAAAAAAGTTTTCAACAGTCAAAGAAGAGTCAAGGCTTCAGGGATATATTTTGTAAAAACTTGTGTCAATCACAAATACACATATATATAATGATAAAGGATTAAAAAACAGTCATATAGTAGATATCAAGCCATCCCGCCATCCCCAGTTGGGTAATCCTGTGCCATACCCTTCACTAGACTATGATGAAATTGTCTCAGAGATGGAGGAATTATTTTATCTGTGACCTGAGATAGGTCTCTAAAAGCCTAGCACAGCAGAGCCACCATAGTTATTTCTTTTGAGATGTTACTTGCATGACATCAAAATCTGCCATTGTTGTGATGCTCACAGTTTGGTGAGGAGCCAGCTGGAACACTGTTGTAATAGTTTCAAAGAAGATGGCCTCCATAGTTTCATATATTTGATGCTTGGTCACTTGGTCACTATGCTTGGAACTACTTGAGAAGGATCAGAAGATGTAGCCTTGTTAAAGTAGGTGTGGCTTTGTTGGAGGACCAGTGTCACTGGGGGTGAGCTTTGATGTTTCAAAAGCCCACACCAGACCCAGTTTTTCTCTTTCTGCCTGCTCCCTGTAGCTCAGGATGTAAATCTCTCAGGTACTGCTCTAGCACCATGCCTGTCTGCTTCCTACCATGATGATAATGAACCAACCCTCTGAAACTATAAACAAGCCCCCAGTTAAAGCCTTTCTTTTGTTTTGTTTTTGAGTTCCAGTGGTTTTGATGTCTCTTCACAGCAACTAAATAGTAACTAAGACAGAAGTTGGCACCAGGGCATGGCATATTGTTGTGACAGGCCTGAGCATGCTAGTTTGTTGGAGGAAGACTTTGGGCTAAAAAAGCAGTTGAATGCTTCTAAGCAGGGATTTATGGGCTAACCCGAGTAGCAACATGGAAGACAGTGGTGCTGAGGGTGATGTGGACTGTGGGGACCCAGCTTAAGCAGTTTCAGAGAAGAAGATTATCAGCTGGCCTAGAGACCATTTGGGGGATATTCTGGCAAAGAATGTGGCTAGATTTTGTCCCTGTCCTAGAAATCTTCCTGAGGCTAAACTTGAAGAGTTTAGGATTGATGGCTTTTACAGAGAAGATTTCAAGACATCCTAGTTCTTACACAGATCTACAAAGAAGAGAAACAAACAGGACAAAGAGAAGTACAGAACTTTAGTTGAGGGGAAAAGGGGAACCAGGAAATGTAATGTGGAGCCAATTCTTGTGTTCGAGGAGATGAAAAGTTTAAAGAAAAGCTTGGTGCTGAATGGAATAAAGGGAGTGATAACCTCAAAACAAGACCTCACCCAGCTGATTCTGCAAACTGTAAAAGGAAATGTCCTGATGATTTCCTAGTCCTAAACAACAGAAATCTTGTGCAAATGTAATTCAAGGAGGTGCCCAGGTTCAAGCCCCAACAAGTAACAGAACCTGGCAGCTTCTGCCACATGGTTCTGGATTTAGAGCCAAAAAGGATATAGGAACTGGCTTGCGGAATCTTCTTCCATTTTTAAGAAAATTCACTGCATGGAGGCCTGGAGAGGAGACTGCATGAAGTTGTAAAGGTGAAGCCTGGATCGCCTTGGAGATCCAAGATGCTGGAGATGCCAAAGCCATGGGATATCTGCCAAGGACAACTGCTAACAGGAGGTGGAACCAGCCCAAGAGAGCTATGTGTGTTGCAGTCAGCAAAGCTGGAAGGGAAGATCCATCTAATAAACCCTTTAATATTAGACATGGAATTACAGAATTTGGAGTTTGCCCTGTTGGTTTTCAGTCTCGCTTGGTCCAGTATTTTCTCACTATGCTCCCTTACCTCCCTTGTTTGATTCTGAATACCCTGTTAAAAGTAAAATTTCTCAAGAATTAACAACAAAATTTTGTTTGATTGTGTATATGGGTGCTTTGACTATGTATAAGTCTATACATCTTTGCATGCCTGGTGACTGAGAAGGTCAGAAAAGGTATCAGATGCTCTAGGACTTGAGTTACCGGTGTTTTAGAGCCACCATATGGGTGCTGATAATTGAACATGGGACCTCCAGAAGAGAAGTCAGTGTACTTAACTACTGAGCCATCTCTTTGACTCCTTTTTTTTCAAACCCTGAAATACTATTATAGAACAAAGTTAAGGTAACATAACCCTGTGATAATAATTCACATCAAATGAGTAATTTTCTCTTTTAAAAAAGAAAAAAGAGTATATCCATATACTCTGAAACCAGCTCTCCATTACAGCCTACCTACCAGCAATTCCTAACCAGTCACTATTGGAAAGATGACCTCTGCCTTTGGTACCAACAAATTCTGGGCAAAATCTCTGTTGCGAAGTGCAAGCGTTGGATGCCAGAGATAGAAGAGCTCAAGAAGTGGGTAAGGTGCTAGGAGGGTTGCTGGGATAACAAACAATTTCAAGAGTCAGACAGTGAGGATGAGATCGATTTAGTCTCCTAGACTTCTTCCATCTTAGATCAGGTTCCCTATGGTTCTCAAGATAACAGTAAGTGGAGGGACATGGTGATGCTCAGAAACAAGATAAGCTACTGAGGGATGGGCAGATGCCTCGAGCTCCCTCAGAATCAGAAGGGATGGCTCCCTGTGGCTCCTACCATTCCTCAGCACACTGATGGCAATAAAAGGAACAGTTTCCATCCTCCAAAAAAAGTCAAACAAACCTAAATTGATATTTACCAAGAAAATCCTGCATACCCAACCCAACACTGCTAAACTAATCAATCGGCTTAAATACTTGAAAAGCACAGTGGATCGGAAAAGGGACATTCTGCAATGACAGGTTATATATATATGTTGTCAGATCAATTCCCAATTAAATGCCCAGGGTACTTGATAGGTCACCAGATGAAACTCCTTTGAAATACAGTGAAGTCCAAGCTCCTGATGCTGTTATTGAATTACTGATAATAGTCTCAGATCCAACAAAAACTCTACTCTTTTAAAGTCCACCCTCTTGTAAATGTAAAGTTTTTAATCTTTAAAACACCAAAGATTCAGAAAAGTATGCCCTCTCTGTGATTAAACTTAAGTTAAAAAATGCTGTCCTAAACCTTGAAATTAGTTTCACAAGCCTATGTATTATGACCCCACAAAGGCACAAAAAGTGTTCTTACATACAGGCATTTTATTGGTTTTTAAACCTAGTAAATAATAAATCTCTAGGCAGAATGAAATGAGAACAAAGTTCCTTTTCAATATGATAATGTCAAAATGGCAGATGCTGGCACAGCCCAGACTTGGAAGTGGCCAGCAGCCTGATTAGACCAGATGCTGCTTCCCAGAGTGAGCCTGGTGGCAATGCACACGTGCCACCCAACTGTTCATCTCTGCTGCTTCTGCTTTTCATCAGAGTCCTTTCTACCCTTTCATCTCATCCCTAATGCTCCATGCTTTGAAATGCACGTGAGGAATAATACAGTGAGGAAATCTAACAGTGTTTCCACGAACACACAGGTTACAGAGACCTGAAAGAGCATTTCTTTGGGCATTTCTGAGTCAAACTTCAATAAAGATGAGAAAAAGTTTTTTTCTAAAGGTTTTCAGAGATTTCATTATTCTGAAGTGATGGAATTTCAATTTCCTTTTGATACCAAACAGATAAGCTTCCAACAGGTCAAGCTTACAAGACCATCTACACCTTCAATGTCTAACTAAATTCAGACCAGAGAGAAATGTCACACTCCTTGAAAAAGTGGAAAACTGGGATGCCAAGGTAAATTACACTTTACAAGGTAAAGCACATGTTGATTACACCTTCCAGGTAAAAGCAATTATTTGGGGACAGCTCATTTTTGAGAGAAACTCTTATAAAAAAAAATTCAAATTCTTCTATCCAAAAGCCAGAGCAGTGTCTGTGTACGGAAAAGCATTCCCCCCCAGATCAGCACAAGCTGCGCCAGAATCGAAGATCAAATTCTGCCAGACACCTCAAAGTATCCCTTCTTTTGCAGTGAGGCCAACAGCAATATAAGTCAAGTGCACATTCTCAGTCACAACAAGATACTGAATACATTGCTGGAAGGAAAGAAAACCCGAAGTGGGGAATGTTCTGTACAACACTGGGCAGCTACAAACACCCTTCTGCAAAGAGAATAGGGGATAAGCAATCAAGCTTGTAACAAGGTTGGGTACTCGGAAAGTCTGAGGTGATTTTCACATAACACTTTGTGTCCAAGGCAATGTTCCTCTGGACAATAACACAGTCTCTTGATCTGTCCGGCCAAACCACTCCACACCACTGCTTTTCACTCACATGCTTTGCTTCATATCTGGCCTCCCCGGGAGCCATAATCATTAGGATTAAATAAGCAATTTAAAAACCAATCAATCATTAAATCAGAATAAATCCAAGGCAGCTAAATTCGGCACACCAGTGTTTTCTCTAAATTCCCTTTGCAGTGCTCTGAATTCCAACTGTTTCGTGTTCTCCGTCTGAAAGGGCACAAGGAGGGGAGGACTACCACAGCCTGGCCAGTCAGGAATAATTGTGCTTTCCCTGAGGCTGGCTGATAATCGACTCATTATTCACAGCCATAGCTATCAACCTGTCAAGGCACAAATGCACAAGCCTGGGGTGGGAGTGGGGGATACATATATATGTGTGTATCAAAAGCCCCAGATGAGGGACACTGTAGCACTAAGATGAAATTTCTGAAATGTCCAGTGCTAAGCACACCTAGTGAGAAGAAAATGTGGAGCGAGTGTTAGATTGCCAAAATTCTATTGTTTATGTTCAAGAAGGAAATCTGCTATTAGCAGGGTCCTGAAGATGAAAAAGTCCAAAAGTGACATTCTGGGCATCAACTATGTGCAAGACGAGAAAGACAACTAAGGCACAGTTCCTGCCTTTACAGAGTAGCCAGGCTAGGAGGTTAAGTCATGTATGCAAAGCACCCAACGAGAAGAAAGGCATCTGTGACAAACCGCACAGGAGAGGCACAAAGTCAGAGCCTGGCAAATGGTAATTGGCTTTTGGAATCATGAAAAGTTTCACTAGAAATCAGTCGTGTGAGGTGGGCTTTGGAGGAAGTTGATGAGTTCAGCAGGCTTATTCCATGGGGGTTGGGAGGTGGTGAAACAGTGAGGCTTCCAGGGCCAGACGGCCAGGGCCTGCGGCAGAGCAGTGAATCTTCCAGCAAGACTGTCATACACCTTCTGTGACCTGTGAACAGGGTATATTTAGAAAGCTCAAATAAACCTCTGCGCTTGACAAGGGAGTCAGTCACAGTCCAGCTGTGCTCTGCAGAGGGACACAGAGTAGAGTGGACAGGTTAGGTCGTGGAGGCAGGAGAGTCACGTGACGGGTGAGGCGCACACTGTATTGGCTTCCGTGCAACACGGGAGAAGTAAAAGAAGCTACAGAAGAGGCAGAGGTTTAAGAGAGAAAAAAATAAGCCTGCAAAGTGAGTTCTTTTTGTGTTTCTAAAACAGAAATAAGGCACCATCTCCCACTGGTTCATTTCCTCCCTCTAGATATCATTGAATACATGCTCCTTATCTTCTCATGGCCTTCTGTCCACACCAGTGTTTTACATTCCAATCAGCATGCCCTTGGTAACTTTCTCTTAGTCTCTGTGATGGAAGATATAGAAAATACGGTGTGCTTGTAACCTGTCAGTGAACTAGAATGTGGTGCAGAGGCCACACACGCACACCTGACAAGCTGAGATATTCTTCCCAACAGGTTTAGTCAGGATCACAGAATCATAACACATTTCACCATGCAAGCAAATACATTATTTGAATGTTGCTTCCCACAGCTTTGGTCTCCGTTCGGGTGAAAGCTGCTGGTGACAGTGTCTACAGGTGAGAGTGTCTACAGGTGAGAGTGTCTACAGGTGACAGCGTCTACAGGTGACAGCATCTACAGGTGACAGCATCTACAGGTGACAGTGTCTGTCTACAGGTGACAGCATCTACAGGTGACAGCGTCTACAGGTGACAGTGTCTACAGGTGACAGTGTCTGTCTACAGGCGACAGTGTCTGTCTATAGGCAACAGTGTCTGCCTACAGGCGACAGGGTCTGTCTACAGGCGACAGGGTCTGTCTACAGGCGACAGTGTCTGTCTACACAGGTCACAGTGTCTGTCTACAGGTGACAGTGTCTGTCTACAGGTGACAGTGTCTACAGGTCACAGTGTCTGTCTACAGGTCACAGTGTCTACAGGCAACAGTGTCTGTCTACAGGTGACAGTGTCTACAGGTGACAGTGTCTATAGGCAACAGCGTCTACAGGCGACAGTGTCTGTGTACAGGTGACAGTGTCTACAGAAGGTAGACTCTATGGTATCTGAGAAGTTCATTTGTTGAACACATAGTTCATTTGTATTAATTGTTCAGATCAGCATACAAAGTGTTAAGTTCCATTCTGGTACTGTCCTTATCGCTATGAAACGACTAAGTTAACATATAGTTTATTCCCTTGGTATGAAATGTTCACACACAAGCTAGACTCTTCTGGTTCTTGAGCTAAACCCATGGTGTCATACGGTGAAGAATTCAGAGTAGGAATCCAAGTGTTCATGAGAAACATCCGGACCTCGCCACAGATTTATCCAGTAGTAACTTATGTACCATCAAATCCACTCAATTTAGCACAGTATCCAATAATTTCTAGTAAATATGTAGATATGTAACAATCACTGCCACTTGATTTTTCATTTTTATCACCCCAAAAAGGTTCCTAGTGTCAATCTGAAGACTCCTCCCCCATTACCAACCCCAATAACAGACAGACGTTCAAACAATTTTTGTTGCTACTGGTTCATATTTACTAGACATGCCATTAAAGTCATAAACACATAATTTCTCCTTTAGTATGACAATGAGATGCAGCGATATTGAGTAATCACACTAGGTAAATAAAACTGAATTATTAAGGGTTGCAATGGAAAGAGATGAACTCAAAAATACAGAGAAGGGCAGAAGCCATCGCCGTCCTGGATCTTGCCTCATGCTGAGCGAGAGCCAGAGCCTTCTCTTGCAGCTATCAGTGGACATAGAGCACTTCAGAACATGCCCAAAGGGCCAGTCCCCCAAAAGTTAATTGACTGCATGGATTCCCACAACACAGCCATGTCATGGTATATACCAGTATTTCCTTTTATTGTCAAATAATCTTCCACTGTGCCTTGCTTCTCCCTTCACCTAATAATGAACATTGGGATTGTCTCCACGATTACAATACAGCATTTTCTCCATGAACCAGCATCACTAATCCAGTTCCGTACAGTGTGAAACATAATGAAATCAAACCAACAGATAACTATACTCGCAGCTGCCTTCCACATCAGATGAGAGATGTGTGTGTTTCCTGAGGCTATGACTCTCCAGGCACTTTATACTATCACCATAGATGATAGTAATTGGGACTGCATCACATGGCCCTGTTTTCTTTGAGTTTACAGAAAATTTTGGAAATTTCCTTTATAATTTGTTAACTGTTTATGTCTTCCTACTCATGTATAAGCCTAAACAGAGCAAGGTGCTCACTTTCAAGAACTCACTCATGGTTCCTGGAAGGGAAAATCCTCTCTCCAAAGAATCTGAAACAAGACTGGGAAGTAGACTAATAGTCAACTCTCAACCGCAGATCCTCACTGGCTGCTGGGCTGCAGGGTGGACAGAAGGTTGGGAAGGTTATAAGGCACAGCAAGGACATAACATTTATATATCTCTCAGCTAGCATAACATCTAATTTTTTTCCAAAAATAATGATTAAATATGTGGGCAAAGGTTTCACTAAAAAGCCAGTAACATCTCTTCTATTTCCTTGAAATTTTCACTTGATTGATGCTATAAATTTTGCTTGTTTCTGAACTAGCATTTCCACATTTGTTTCCAAAGACCATAAATAAGAAAGCTACAAAAAGGTAGACAGAAAGAGAAAGGTGAAGGAGGGAAAGAAGGGGGCAGAGGGAAGAGGAAAGGAGAGAAGGGGAGGAGAGGGGAGGGGAGGGGAGGAGAGAAGAAGAGGAAGAGAAGATGAGAGAGGGGAGAGAAGAGGAGGCCAAGAAAGGCTAAATCTTGATGAGGGCCTACGGACATCTATCTGTGATGGCCTGCCTCTACTTACATGTCTTCTGACCTTCACCTTCACACCTCTGAATTTTGTTCACATCGTACAAGGCACCCTGGCATTTTCAAAGTGCCTAAGGCAAGCCAATAGCTGGCTCATCACTGGCTCCCCTGAACTTTAAACATTTCAGGCTTAACTCCCTCTCTTTCTAATCTCTTAACAGATGGAATTATATTAATTGTTTTGTATCTATTTCCCCTTCCTAGAAGGCAAATTCTTTGAAGGCAATAATTTTTATCACTTTTGTTCACTTTTTTT
>LOJH01040403.1:3475-14623 GCA_001685095.1 Ellobius talpinus
CTATCTATCTATCTATCTATCTATCTATCTATCTAATCTATCATCTATCTACATACATACTTATCTATTGAAGCAAGCAAGCCCTAGACATGTTGCCCAGGCTGTTACGGAATTCCTGGGTGATCTTCCCGGTTCACCTTTCTAAGTAACTTGCAGCACAGATATTCCTCCCATATTTTTGACAAATCATCTATTGAAGATGTGAGCATTTTTACTGTAAGTCTTTTGCCTTAGGATACTCTCTTATTTCTTTCAAATGCTAGCCATGTACTTGATTTTTAAATCCTCATTCAGAGCATCAACTATTCTGTGAAATCTCAGAGTTCCCTTGTCTGCCAGACTGAAACAAATCTTTTTCTTCACCCCTTTTGCCTATGAAATGCTTTAATAACTCCTTGATTATTGTGTTCACCAAGCTATAGCACAGCTGTTTCTTTCCTCAAAAATAAATGACCTTACATGTTTTAAACATCTGATGCTCTTTCTCAATTAGAGTTAACTATTATTTAAAATTGGTTGCTTCATATTTATTCCTCACTTTAGAATGCTGTTTCCCTAAATGACATGAATGTGTTCTTATTGTTCAACAATGTATTTTCAACTTGCAAACAAATATTTTGAGTTTTGACTGTAAGGTGGAATTACTATAATATTACAGCAATTACATTATTCTAAAGTCTGTGAATATATGGATGTGAAAACATTCTCACTCTCCTGATGTGCGATTCCCTTCTCTCTTCTGTGGATACCATTGGTTAATAAAGAAACTGTTTTAGGCCTGTGATAGGGTAGAGTAGAGCTAGGCAGGGAAAACTAAACTGAATACTGGAAGAAAGGAGGCAGAGTCAGAGAGAAGCCATGTAGCCCAGCCAGAGACAGACACTGGACAGAACTTTACCCAGTAAGCCACAGCCATGTGGCAATACACAGATTAATATAAATGAGTTAAATTAAGATATAAAAGTTAGCCAAAAGAAGCTAGATCTAATGGGCCAAGCAGGGAATTAAATAATATAGTTTCTGTGTGATTATTTTGGGAGACTGGGCATCCAGGAAACGAACAAGCAGCCTCCTACAACACTCTCCTTTCCCCCTCCCCATCTTCTTCCACCCTCCTGTACCTCCCACCTAATTTTCTCAGGATGTCTTGTCTGTTTCCCCTTCCTAGAGGGATCCATATATGTTTCTCTTATGAGGGAACAGGATGCTCAAGAAGGGGGAAGGACAGTGAGTGAGAGAAAGTAAAAAGATATCATGATCAAGGGAGCCATTACAGGGCTAGTAAGAAACATGGCACTAGGGAAATTCCCAGGAATCTACAAGGATGACCCCAGCTAAGATTCTAGCCAACAGTGGAGAGAGTTCCTGAACTGGCCTTCCCCTGTAATCAGATTGATGATTACCTTAACTGTCATCAGAGAACTTTCACCTAGCAACTGATGGGAGCAGATACAGAAATCTACAGTGAAGCACTGAGCTGAGCTACTGGAGACCAGTCCAAGAGAGGGAAGAGCAGTAATATGAGCAAACAGGTCAAGACCATGAAGGTAATAACCACAGAAACAGCTGACCTGAGCTAAAGAGAACTCACTGATTCTGGACTGATTGTGGAGAAACCTGCATAGGATCAAACTAGGTCCACTGAATGTGGGGGGCAGTTGTGAGGCTTGAGCAGTCTGTGGGGCCACTGACAGTGGGACCAGGATTTACTCCTAATGCTTGAACTGGTGTCTAGGAGCACATTCTCTTTGGAAGGATACCTTGTTCAGCCTAGATATGGAGGTGGGAGGGCCTTGGTCTTGTCTAGAAGGGAAGTGCCAGACTTTGTTGGCTGCTCATGGGAAGCCTTACCTTTTCTGAGGAGTGGATGGGGGTGGGGTAGGGTAGGGGTAATGGTGGGGTAGAAGGACAGGAGGGAATGGGAACATGGGTAGCTATATAAAATGAGAAGATTGTATTAAAAACTCTTAATATAAAAGAAAAAAAGAGAAAAAAGAATGTGAACACATAAAAGATGTCTTCACAGGCTTCTTGTAGACTTAATTATAAAATCAAATATTATAAATATATAAATTACAGTAAATGATCATAGGGATAGATGGTAATAAGCACTTTGAATGGGATAAATGGGATGCTGAAGATTGAGACTAAATGGACATATGAGATGCTGATCAGCATAGACATCACTTGGAGGTGATGTTTAATTTGAGATCTTAGAAAAGAATGAAGGAGGATGATTGACTGAATAGATATGTTTGTTTGGATATTTGAAATCATGGAAATTGTATAGGATTTAGGTCTGTCTCCAATTTGTAATATTCTGGTTATTTCTGTATTTATTTACCTGACTTAGGATGGTCAGGAGCTCATTTTTAGTCTGGATATTTATAATGTAGATGGAATAAAAACATGAACCTGTGGACAGTCTTCAAGAATTGTCATTAATAATCCGGTCCAGCATAGGAATGTGTTGTTCTTAAATTTATAAAACACAATGTATTTTAATTTTGGGAAATTTGGTGGCATTTTATGCTCAGGGAATTCTAACATGAGGGATCCATTTCAACTTGGAGTCTCTGGAACTGATAGCCTTCTGTTCTTTGACCTGGGAAAATGTGCTTCCCATTAAGTGATGACAGGAGCATCTGTTTCTGTCACTGTGAATGCTCATCAATGTCACTTCACATATGCAAATAATGTAAGATCCTTTGAAAAAAGAATCCTGTGGAAAAAAATGACTTTGCATTGAGGGTCATGAACTGCATTGTTCTAAAGACCTTGCTATAACTGATGACTAAGCTTTGTGTGCAGTTAATGATCAGTGCTTTGGGTTATTTAATCATTTAAGGGAAAACTAGAGCTAGTTTGGAGATACACAGAAAAATTATATATATATATATGTGTGTGTGTGTGAGTATACATATATAATCATTATTATTAAAGTGGCTAATTTAAGAGATAGAGCCCTAGGCCAGGATTTCAATATCTGGGTCCAAGCTTTACTTTACCATGAATAGCTGTGTGAATCTGACCAAGATGCTCTTTATTCCTCATCTAGGACTAGATTTTGAATCTTGGAAAGGCTGTGCCATCTAGAGTAGTGCAGCCCAATGTGTGCGCAGTCAGCTATGGATGGCAAGAAAGGATTGTAAGTGGTATAGTGTACAGTGACATGACTTTCAGTAACTTTGAGTCTCATAAGTTATAATGTTCCTTGATTGTTCTGGTCCTAAGGAAGGGAAAGTCAAAGCTTGGTGCTTACATATCCATGATCATGACAATGATCAATGCTTTACCATTCTCTTAATATAGGAAGCCAAGTTTAAAATCTATGAGCAGAATAATAGCTGATTAGATTACAGCAGTATTATTCTGTTTGCAATATATTCATTGTTTTGGACAATGTAAGAAAACCTTTCTCCACTAATTTCTATTTGTGACAAATGCTGATATTCACGACTTTCAATTTTATTGCATTTGACATATAGTCACAAGCAACATTGAATCTGGATTATCATCTTGGCTGAATCTGATTCTACTAAATTAAGCTTCTGGGAATACTTGTAAGAGATTTTCTCAATTAGGTTCAACAAAGTAACCCTTCCAGTGACAAATAGATAATCCAAAGACAGAAATCCAAAGAGAACAGCCTTGTTTTTTTGCCTTCTCCCCTTATTAAACTTGGCAGTAGTTTATCGGCTGAACCATCTGAAGGGGAGTTCAACTCAATTTGCATGCCCAACATGCAATAAGAGATAGCTGAGACATTTAGAGTCACAGGTGTGGAACATGGAAAATAGGAGGAGAAAAGGAGAAATTTTAAGGCTATCGCATAATTCTGAATCTGCAAGGATGAAATGAAGGAGTAAACAAATCTGAGCTCAGGATAATTACTGAGAGCATTCAGACAAGTTTCCTGCAGTGTTCACATCTCTGACTCAGAGCTGTGCTTAGTGTTGCTCACTCTGCACCATATTCACAAAGGTCTGATACTTTCATAAAGTGGGGGATGAGGCCTTTGAACAATGAGATGCTCCAGGACAGCCAGACTGTTATACAGGGAAATCCTGTCTTGAAAACCACCCCCCCCAAAAAATACAAAATGCAAGGCTGCTTCAGATGCAGTGGGAGATTTAAAGAACATGCAATGTGAACAGCTAGGATGGCATCTCCAATTATTTTACAAAAACAGCAAAGAGAAAAGCTAAAATCATGCATTGGTAATAGGTAAAAGTGACTTTAATGTATCTAAACAAGACTGGCTCCTGCATACTCCTGCGCATGGTAGTTTTAAACTTTTAATTCCAAAGTTAATTTTGTAAATGGGAAACAACTGTTAGAGAACATTTTTTTCCTGGATTCAAATAGAAAGAAAGCAAGTTGTGTAACTGTTGCTTTTAAAAAGTAGATGTTAGCATATGTCAGGGCAATTTGCAGCTATTATCATCTCTTAGAGATCCTGAGAAAATTGAATTGCTGACTAATGGAGTTGGGGGTGAAGGACACTTTTCACTAACGTGGTGACTGCATAATGATCCTATTTTAAAAATCCATCATGCTGCATTTCACTTAGAAATGTATTGTCTTCTCACAAGGCATGCTTCATTTTATGATACACCATATTTGCTTATATAAATATATTTCATATACACATATCTACATATAAAATATGCAGATAAAAAGAAGCCCCCTTCTCCTCAGCCTATACTGCTCCCCTTACTCTGTCTCTTTGGGTGAAAGTAAAAAAGAAATCAAATTTACAAAATATCAAACACAGCTTTGAAGACTTAAAAATTACTTACTTTATTATATGTATATGTATGGGTGGCATGTGCATGCAAGTGTCCTCAGAGGCCAGAAGAGGATGACAGATCCCCTGGAAATGGAGTTACTACAGGTGGTGTGTCAGTAACCCAGTGAGGGTGCTGGGATCAAAACCTGGTCTTGTGTAAGAGTAGCAAGTGCTCTTAAACATGGGGCCATCTTTCCAGCCCCACTCTGAAAATTTTATTTATCTATCTATCATCTATCTATCTATCTATTTATCTACCTATTTATTTATGATTTTTGTTGTTTTTGTTATTTTTGTTTTTTTTCAAGACAGGGTTTTGCTGTTTATCTTTGTCTCTCCTGGAACTCACTTTGTAGACTAGGCTGGCATCGACTCAAAGAGATCCACCTGCCTCTGCTTCCCAAAGCATGCACCACCACTGCCCAGTGACTCTAAAGGTTTTGAAGGCCGTTCTGCACCTTGGGCTGGTAGATGGAGAAAATGTCTGTGATGCTTGTGTATGGAACAATAAAGACAGCAACCTAACAGTGTGAACATGAGCACATATAAAGAACTCAGGAAACCTTGTAATAAAATGTCATATGATTCTGCACTGTAGGAAGAGGAAATTATTGTAGATTAATTTATATTTGAATAAATACTCTTTATCCCCCTTTGGAGTGTGTTTACATGTGTGCTTGTGTGATGTGTTTGGAAGTATGAGGGGACATATCTTTACCTGTTGCTGGTGTGATTTTCATAGCACGCCATGTGGACACACAAACAAAATATAACATGTTTGGAGAGCTGACTAATGAAGGAGTCAAATATATTCAAAGAATTTGAGATCAGCTAGTTTTGAAGTGCCAAAACTCTCTCTCACTGCACAGTGTTTTCTTACAGCTTCCTGGGGGTTTTCTCTAGAATGAATTATCAAATGAGAAAATGTATTAGTTCATTTGATTGTGTATCACTGCAAGTTTTGAACAGATAAAGCAACAAGTGGCAATTCATGCTTTGAAGAGCTGCTGAAGGCCTTTGAGAATATTGAGAACAGGACACAGAGAAAACAAAGCTAGAGACTGGGACTCATTACTTATGAGAACGCTTGTACCCAGCTAACAATTTAAGATCTTTTCCCTGAGATTTTAACAAAAGTCACACTGAATATGCAAACATATTATTTTTCTTCATAGTACCTATTTTAGTTATCTATACACTTCCCAAATAACTGATGAAAACATACAGTTTGTATTAAGGTTGCAGAGCCCACATATGAGCTAGTGGTAGCTATGGAGACAGAGTACAAGCATATTTCACGTGATCAGTTCTATTGACATTTTCCTGATATTTTCCCACAGAAAATGAAGCTCACCAGTTCAGAAAATAAATTACAAATGGATGTTGTCCAGTGACATGTCAAACAATGATACACCTAGGCTTTGCATTATGGCTTCTGGAGAACCCTGAATTATAGTTGCTAATTTTTATTTGATCATGTTGACTTTTAATATACTTGGCTTATTCATTTGTGAGCTGTCAAAAAATACACTATCTATTGTTCAGAGACATGAGATAAATCTCATGCTAAACAGTTAGCAGACAACACTGAAGACATTCTTCATTTCCAATTAGGCTTGCATTCTATTTTTAAAAAATGACTTTTTGTTACTTTTTGTGAATTGAATGTCATTATGTAGACTGAACTGACCTACAACTCACAATCTTTCTGCATCGAAGCACTCTTTTCCTGAGTACCAGCATTGTTGGAAAATACCACCACTCTTAGTTTAAATTCACATTCTAATTATGGAAGATGATTTACTGTCTGGAAGAAGAAGATGGAACAGGTGAGAAACAGCTCATGGTCTAAGGCAGGGAGATAACTTCCAAGAATAAGTGTCACAAGTAGCACCTTGCAGGATACATAGCAGTTGCTTTATGAGGATCTTTGGGAGTTGGACAGAAACAGTAAATTTGCAAAGGTCCAGCACTTGAATGGGACCGAGCAAGTTAGGAATATAAGATGGAAAAGGAAAGCGACAATTGGATGTGTCCAGAACACAGAGGGCCTTGGGCTATCATAAGATTAGATTTGATGGATAAAGGTAGCCTGGTGTCAGGTGTTTATAAAGTAGAGTGACATGATGAATTCCAGTTCCTTGAAAGAAAAAGAAATCACTCTCCTTGGTGGACTGGGGTAGAGCTGCTAGGAGGACAAAGGTGACTGTAAGAGCATTTGAGGTGACAGATAAGAGTTGTCTGAACAAAACAGGGCAGTTGTTTAGATTAGGATGCTGTCAGGAAAAGCAGAGGGATGTAGACATTGCTATTATTCACCTGGTGGAAAACAGAGTTGAGCAGATGATAATACTGGTAGCTGGCTTATCTTGACTGAGGTTTCTCTCTTGCCTGGTCCTGCAGCCATTCAGTCCCAAAGAAACGCACAGAGGCCTACATTCATTATAAACTGGTTGGCCTATTAGCCCAGGCTTCTTATTAACTAACTTTGACATCTTAAATTAACCCATAATTCTTGTCTGTGTTAGCCAAATGACTTGGTACCTTTTATCAGTGAGGCATTCTCATCTTGTTTCCTCCGCATCTGAGTGAACAACTACAGACTGAGTCTTTCCTCAGAATTCTCCTATTCTGGTTGCCCCACCTGTACTTCTTGCCTGGCTGCTGGCCATTCAGCATTTAATTAAACCAATACAAATGACAAATCTTTACAGGGTACAAGACCATTGTCCCACAGTAGGCTGACATAGCTACACTAAAAGGAGGAAGTGGGGTCATCAAGATGTATACATAAATTGAACACATGTACCTGGGTGAAGTTCCTAAGGTGCAGTGTATAAAATAGGGCAGGGAAGGGAACCTTGTGATGGAATCCCAGGGTTATCAGTTTGAGAAAGCTGGACCCCATTGGAAATAAGAGACACACCTGTGAAGGGGAAACTTTGCAGGTGTGTATCTTAGAATACATTGCTGTGGTTGACCAAAGCCCTTACTCTAGTCAATGTGGGTGACCTTTCACTTCCCTACTTTGTTATTGACCTTGGAGCTTCTTCTCCCCCTCCCTTCTTTTCCTCCTTGTTGAAAACACATCTCATACCTTCCTACTCGTGCATCAGAGTGAACATCTCTGCTTTATTCTCTAAGCACAGATTAGAACATCTGTCAGTATCTCCTAACAATGTAACTTAGCATCTATAGTGAAGGTTTGCAGAATTTTATCTAGGCCAGGTGGGCCCCTGAGGCTTCTTCCCAAACAAGTGGGAGGTGTCCAGAGCTTCTGCCTGGGCTGTGTTTAGTGTGTCAGTTGTGGTTCTTGGAGATGAATCATGATTCCAGATATGTGTTTACTTAATATTCAAAAGTCAACTTCAGTCTATAAAACACCAAAAGGACATAACTTTTAAAAGTAGTTCAAGACATTCTTCGACAACAGAACAATAATTTTCTAGGGAAAAGATGATCTTATTTCCCCATGTACTACAATCAGTCATTATTAAGGTAAAGGTAACTTTAAAATGCAAGACATTTTAAGAATGAGTAGCTCCTAATAGGTTACTTTAAATCGTTCTATACCTTACCCTTCTGGCTTTGAAGATAACCTTCAGAATGTAAATTGATGCAGCAGGGGTTGGAGCTCAGAACTCAAAGTTCTGATGCAGTTTCTCAAAGAACATTGCAGCCCTTTTCTTCTCTGCTGATTGCTGTCAGAACTTAAAATGCAATAGCAGCCTGGTAGCAGTAGACATTAACCCAGTACTTTCCTTGAAGTGTTTAAAGTCTTCTACCATCTAAAAAATATTGCAGAGCCTTTTTTTTTTGCCAAGAATAGTTGCCTCTTTTATCTGCATTTGTGGAAGATTTCAGAGGGCAATTTGCTTTACACACTTCAAAATATAAGGCCGAGTAAAGAGCGATACCATTTTGTATCCTAGAAGGGATTGCTGACCAGCAACCAGTTATTCAGTTCACTTCCATTTACAAGAAGTTGTTTAGTACCTAGAATGTTCAAAGATTGAAATTTATATGAAAATCCAAAGTAAAAGCACCATTCTCATGGATATCAGTGTTTACTGAGATTGGTTAGCAAAGATAAGAAAAAATAATTATTGGATACTTTATAAAAGCAATAATGTATAACGTATAATATGTAAGGGTTGTTTGTTTTTCCCATCAGTGGCTACCATTGCTGAGTTTCTATTTTGTGTCAGGTGATATCGTGACTGTATACTTTTTCTCAGTTCATCCACACAATGCCCTATGAAGTGGTACACACACTGAAGGTGATAAAAACAGCTTGGGGATTTAACTGAGTTATTCTAGGCTAAAACATTAAAATGGATGAAGAGGAATTCCACCTCCTCTATAGGATTTAAATCTCCCTCTCCCTCCTGGACTATCTTACATAGTTGCTTCCCTAGAAAGATGGATGCTATAGTGCAGTCTGGAAGAGGGCACTTTGGACAGATCACCACAGAAAGATCAAGGAACTAAAGACAATGATTTCTTACAGATTCCTTCTTTTTCCCTTCTCCTTGTCTCCAGGTACTTAGATACGTCTTAGAAATAGATGTATTATGACCCACAGCGATGGCCACAAACCTGCAAAATTTGAACAGGATAATCAGGCATATATTCTCTTTCATTTGTGGAGCCTAACGTTGACTTTTTAGTTTTGCTTGTTTAACCTGATGAAACCATGGGAGACAGTAATCTGGGAAGAGGATATTAAGAGGGGAGTACTTTATGGGAAGGGGGCTATAATATACAGAGTGGGAAAACACTGGGGGCAGAAAAAGGTACACAAGGTCCTATACTGTATAGGTGGAGTGTTGGATATTGATGAATTCTGGATTAAGTTTAGCAACTCATATAACAAAACAGAAACAGAAAGGAATTTGAGAATTTGAGAGATTAGTGGTATAGTATGTGGGTAGTAGTAGACAGTGATTGGAGAGAGTTAAGAGGAAATGGGACAGGAAAGTAATCAGTATTCAATATACATGTTTGAGTTATTGATCAAATTCTACTAATTAAAAAGTATAAAAATTAGATGGGATACTATGCCTTTGCAACTTACTTATTTTTAGTTGTCCCATGGAGAAATAGATTTTTTTGTGTTTCATTTTTATAAATATTATATTTATATACATATATATATATATTAGTAAGAACAAATAGAAAACACTGTTTAGATTTTCTAATACTTGATGTATTGAATGTTGCTGTATAAAGAAATTGGATTTGGTTTCCCCTCTTCTAGAAGGTGCTATTGTAAACAGCATTTTGCTTTTCTTAGTGGTTGGTGAATTTCAAATGGAACACTGGAAAGAGACATACTAGAATCACACGCCTTTGTGTGCTTGATGTAATTTGCTGAAATCTAATAGAAGAATGTGTTTGTTTCCATTTCTTTGTTATTAGTAGATTCAGAACAAAAGGTCAAGCTAGGTAAAAGAGTGGAAACCTTACTTGGTTATTAAGTATCCCCAGAAGCTGAAGCTGCAAAATATTTCTATTTCTGCTTTTAAAATGTTGTACTCATTTAAATAGACATTCTCTGTTTCTGTTACCTTTGATATGGATTACAAAGATGTGTGAATATGGATATTCTTGGACATCAGAGGTTCATTAATTTGTTTTGAGTCAAAAATTGATAACTTTTGTATTTCCAAGACAAATTCTAGTTCAACATATTGTAACAATTACGTGTTTAATTCTTAAGATCAAAGTATTTTTAGTAACTTTGCTTAGAAAGGAATATAATTCTTATTTTGATAAAAAAGATTGTCACACTCTATAAATTTCTTTAAAGAAGATTTTGATTTGGAGTTGAAAAATGGTATGAGTTTCTAATCATCAGGATCTTGCTTATTAATTCTATTTGTTTTATTGCCTTATAGTTGTAATAAAAGGCTAATTAAATTTAGTATTGAACTGCATTAAAACTGGGTGCTTGCTTATATTCACAGCACTTAGAAGGCGGAGGCAGGAGAAATAGGACCTTAAAACCAGTCTAGGATGATAGTGAAATCAGTTCTAAAAATATTGCATTAATTTTCTCATTTTTTCACAACTTCCTTGAGTGGACTGCTTCGTTTGTCAGCATGACAATAAGAAGCCCTTTGAGCTATGTTATTCCTGCCCTTCTACTTTTCATCTGCTCCTTCTGTTTTAGATGAGTCATATAGGGACCAGATATGAATCCCTGTCCCCACATGGATATATCACAAACCATGGAATGAATTATGGGAGTAATGTAAATAATACATTAAAATATGGGATATGAAAAATCTGTACTCTTTTCTTTGGAGTCTCTGGAGTGGTCTAACATCTTCACATACAGAGAATATTAGCAT
>LOJH01040405.1:0-14623 GCA_001685095.1 Ellobius talpinus
GACTTAAATTTTGAAGTCAAGACATTTTCAAAATATATATGTTGGATTAATCCAAAATCAATTATAATTAAATGTCTTTTAGCAGCTGTTGCTCCTTCCTCAGCAGTCAAATAACTCAAAGACAACATAACATACAGTATCCAGATTCTGTGTACTTTCCATCTTTATGTGACTTTAATTATTTATTTACCCTATTTCTTTTATTTTTATTTTTAATTTTTTTGAGACAGAGTTTCTCTGTGTCTCTTTGACTATTCTAGAACTCACTCTGTAGAACTGCCTCCAGGAATCTTAGAATGAGACTGAACCTGTGAGCTGTCTCCTCCAATTTTATATTCCTCTCTAGGGCTGGGATTAAAGGCATGCACCACCCAATTTCTATGGCAACAAATGTGGCTACTGGGATTAAAGGTGTGTATCACCACTGCCTGGTCTTTAAGACTGACCAGTGGGGGCTGTTTTACTCTCTAATCTCCAGGCAAGGTTTATTTATTAAAATACAAATGAAATGCCACTACAGTTTGCTTTTGGTGGGCATTTAGCAAAAGCAAATTTGAGTACTTTTAGTTGTCCTAACAGAAGGGGGCTAGGGTTGCTGTAGGGATAGAGTCAAATACATACCTTCCAATGTTCAGTGCAGCCACAGTGCATAAGGTGCTTCCCCAAAACCTGCCCAGGTGTCAGCAAGGCTGGGTGAAGAAACTCTACTACAATGAGGACATTATTGCTCTTGCTACTCTATAAACACACAAAAGGAGAGTCAGGTAGCTTTCAGCACAAGGCCAACCTGTCCATCATGGATGAGAGAAAACAGAAGTCTGAAACTTGAAAGGCTGACCACAGAGGTCAAGCCTATAATTCCAACCAACATAGAAAAAAACAGAATGAAAAATGTGTAAGGTCTATTTTGAGAGCTGTCTTAAAAGATTCTGGATCCTCTACTCTTTAGAACAAACTAGAGCCATATTGATGATGGATGTCATGTAGGGATCGACACTGTGGGAAACCTCTGTTGCATGGAGAATCTTGAAATTTGTTGTTTCCTTGGTTTTGGCACAATATCCCATTGTTAACAGCTGCCAGCGTTGTCATCCTAAGCTGTCACTGCTGCTGTTTCTGAGATGAGCTACAACAGGTGTGCCAAATATAGGGCCATTAGTGAGTGGTAATTCACAGGCATGAATATTTATCATCTTGTAAAGAGGCAACAAAAGCCGGGTGTCTGCCATTGAAAACATTGTGCAGCATCACCCTCCAACCCAAACTGTTTGAGTCTCTCATTTAGGCGAGGGAAGAATGGCTCCTCCATAACTTCCTATTAAGTCAATTTATTTTCTCAGCTGTCTCCCCATCATAACACAAGCCTGAGAAACTCTTGATTTTATTAAGCCAGTAAGGTCTCCCCACAGTATATATAGTTGAGTGTACTGGTTATGGAAATACCCGCCCTCATACTGTCCATGAAACCAGTCTCCTCTCTGCAGTGAAACCCCACGGAGATGAACAGGATATTGTTTTGACTGCGTAGTCTTCATTGCCTTCATTCTTTTCCTTTCTCATTATTCTGTTTCCTTTCTCTCCTTCTTCAATCATTTGTTCAGAAAAAAAGAAAATTTGAACTAAAAAAAGGAAAATAAGCTAAAGAGAAAGCACAGAGCTAGATATAATGAAATTGTACACAGGATTCTTTTAGTGACTGTAAATGCCATGAACTAGTTGTGAGCTCCAAAGAGTGTGTACTTGGCTTTTATTTCCTTTCTTTGTGATGCTGGAGAGGGAATCCAGATGTTGTACACACCGAGCAAGTTCTTTGCTACTGAGCCACACACCCATCCCATGGTTTTAGTTTTTTGAGACAGTTTCTCTATGCAGCAGGCTGGTTTTGACTTTATTCTCTAGTCCAGACTAGCCTTGAACATTCAGTCTTCCTGCTTTAGCCTCCTGAGTGCTAGGGTGGTAGGGGTATGCCACCATGTGCTGTGACTGTGTGCTCTCAAAGATCTCCTCTCTCTCTCTCTTTCTCTCTCCCCNCCCCCCCCCACACACACACTTCATATATTTGTATGTGTGAATATAAATATATGATAGGTAGGTAACATACATTAGATATAAGATGATGAACCCTTCATTTGCCTTATTACTGTTGTGTGAGAATTCCTCAGCAATGTGACTTGTCCATTTTCTAGCATCTCACACCTAAAGACATGCTTGTTATAATCATATATATCATAAATAAGTATGTATATGTATATATGTCATATAACATATATGTGAAATTAACAAACAACAATGATAATAATAAGTGATTTGGAAACCAAGTTCATCTCTGCTATTTTTAAGTATTGCCATGCTCAAGGAAGCCGTGATAGATTCTCAGGAAGTGTGGCTGGCACTGGTCCTGGGCCACCATTGCTAACAGCATTGCCCTGTGCTCATGCTATGCTGCCCACTTACGCCAATACTTCTTTGTGTGTGTTTCTGTGAATCATTCTCTTTCTCATTCCAAAGTCAAGGTTGAGTTTTCCCTTATGCATCTGGCCTCTACTGGTTTTATCTCTAGACTTAATCAGATATTAATTTCAGTTGCCAAATATAAGCTTATTTGAGTGCTTTGAGTAACAACCCCCCCACACACATACAGAGTGATCACTGGAGACTTGGGGCAGCAAAAGCAAGGCAGTTTATTTGAGGACTTTGCAAAAATCTGGTTCTCAGCCCAGAATGGTGAGAATGCTGATTGAGCAGAGAGCACAGTTTTCATAACCTTGAACTCAGATCCCTTCATTGGCTGAGTAATCAGAAGGGTTCAATCTTACATGCCATCTGGGTTTTGTCTTTTCCTCTACTACTTACAATTATCTATTTCTTAAAAAAGACTACATGTGGATTAATCTCCACATTTTACATCCCGTTTATTTTGAAGCTTATCAGCCACATGACATTGTTGTTTCTTCAAGGCAAGCTTGGCTGTTTGGCTTAGGGTTTTTATTGTTTCTGAGGGATACCATGACCAAGGCAACTCTTAGAAAGGAAAATATTTAATTGAGATGGCTCACTTATGATTCATCATCATCATGGTGGGACATGGCAATGCACAGGCAGACACGGTGCTGGAGAAGCAGCTGAGAGTCCTACATCTTGCAGGCAACAGGAAATGGTCTGTCTCACTAGGAGTAACTTGAGCATAGGAGACCTCAAAGTCCATTCACACAGAGACACACTTCCTCCCACAAAGCCACACTTACTCCAACAAAGTCATGCCTATCTTTGGGGGCCATTTTTTTCTAACCACCACACTATTAGTGATTTCTCCTCTAAACTTATGGTTTGGTGGTGGTTAGCTCATAGCCGAATTTGGCTGGAGAGTAGCTTTAGTAGCAGTAAATAGCAGGGGTATGGTTTTATGTTTACTGTAGTTCAAATAACACTTTTGAAAATGATCCATTAATTTAAAATAAAAGAGGAAGAAGAAAAGAAAAAGAGCTGGGGACATGGCTCAGAGGCAGAGTACATGCAAGTTCTAGGTTCTAACTCAATCCCCAGTAGTGCTCCTTCCCCAAATCCTAAAGTAAAATAAATAATATTTCCCTATAGTATTCTAAAATAAGTGAATTATTTGGGACAAGAGAAAAGGTAATCTGGGTGGGGAAAGAGTGTGGTCTAGAACCTTCTAGGGCTCTTCACACCCATTAACTGCCTCTTTATAGTGATCCTGTCACTTTTCTGTCAGGACAAAGTGACTTTTCTTTTAACTTAGAAACTTGCTTCCTAGTTCTCAATTTTCTGAAATTTGACCCAAACTTTGGCTTCTTTCATAAGGCCTCATTAAAATACTCCACTTTTGAAAGCAGTCCACCATCTCCTCACACTCCCCAGGTACGTCCTCAGAATTCTGTCAGGATTCCTCCTCATGTGCTGAATGACCTCTGAACAGATCCATCTCTCCATGGAGGCCTGGGAGCTGTTGCCAGCTGGAGGCTCATTTAAGTTCATGCTTGCTTCTTCTGGCATTGTGGATAAGACAGAGGGAAGCCCTAGGGGAGATACTGAAGAGCAGGAAGAAGACAAAGTTAAACCTAAGTACATTTCTACCTAAATTTTTAGGAGCAAATTTCAGAACAAAAGGCAGAAGAGAAGAATTCAGTCAGGCTCCATGCCAAGTTCATTTCTGAAAACACACAGGTTGATGCTTTGCCTCATGGTTTGGTAGCTTCCAGCCCACCTGCACATCTGGGATAACTACAGGCTTACTTAGACTCTCATTCTCCATGGGTGACATGGCTCTTCCTAGGCCATGTTACTCTCTTCTGCACACTGTGCTCACAAAGACATTTTTGTCTCATTGTGCCTTGAAAACTCTTATTTTCTCAGATTATGAAAGCCAAGCTGTGCCCCATCCAGTCATGATCTCAAACTGAGTTAATGGAAGACAGAGGTCAGTCAGCATCCCTGGATGTCAATCAGTTAAAAGTTTGCTTGTTTAATGCAGAAAAGATGCAAGGACCCTCCCCTGCTTTTCTGACTGTCAGATGGATGTTAGGTTTCACAGAGCTGTTAAAAATCTCCACAGATCCCACTGAGCTGTTTTAGGTTATTTGTGACAATCACTTAATTTCCTTGTTCTGCAGCTAGCAATGATCTTAATCTTCATGCCAGATTAAGCACCCCCTGCTGCTATGCCCTTTTTCTCTCCTCTCAATAGGACCAGTCCTCACTGTGCTAGGATTTGGGGCTGGGAAGATCGATCAGTGGGTGGAGCACTTGCTGTGAAAGTACAAAGCTCTGAATTTGGAGCTCCAGCATGGGTAGAAAGTCTGGCATACTGGCTTCCACAGGAAAGCCAGTGAGCAGAGACAGGGGGAGCCCTGTAGCATGCTGGCTCACTATTCCAATCAATCAGGCTATCTCAGAGAGACCCTATCTCAGAAAATAAGGTGAGAAGCAATAGTGAGAGACCCTGTTTTGACTTCTTGCCTCCACATTTACACACACACACACACACACACACACACGAACAGGTACATGTGCATATGCACACACACTTATGTGTACACTACAGACACAAAATCAACCAAGCAAGCAAATCAATAGCTAATGCAATGACCCATGGAGGTCTCCTTCTTGTGGGGAGCTGGAAAAGATGGAAGGCTGGGGCTGGTTGAAACTCATCCTTGCAAGGGCTCCACTTTGCTGCGTCCCACACTGCGCAGGAGAAGGGGGCAAAGGGGAAATCTGCATCATTCCAACTTTACAGTAAATGCAAGTTAGAAACCTCTCTCTTCAGCACTCTGGTGAAAATGGTACCTTAGCCGAATTACACGGGTAGTCAGCCCCCACCCCCAATGCTAGCAGGCTGGATGGGAAACACAGCAAAAACAAGAGCCTCCGGGGGTGGGGGTTACGGTATAGGGAGCTTTTCCCCTCCTGCTTTATACTCTTTCATACTTTCAACATTTTCTGTGATGAACATGTATTCTTTTTACAACAAGAACACATAAATGCAAGAATTAGTGTCTCCAGATCAAGCATGAACAGAGGGAAGACAGGCTTTTGATGAGATGTTAAGCTGGGAAATTTTTCAACATGAAAAGGTGGGGGAGGCACACCAGGATAAAAGAGAGAGTGGAAATGAGCTAGTGACTTGAAGGATGGCCCTTATTACACACAATGCCACTGACAGGCTCTGGGCATCTCATTCCTCCCTTTGCTCTGGGGGCTTGGGGGAGGAAATGCTCCCACCATGAGATGCTAATTATCCAGTGATATTCACTTGCAAAATTGACAGCCTTTGAGCCAATAGCAAGGCTCATACTAGAGAGATGATCCAGAGATCCAGAGTTAGAGAGAGGGGCAGAAAGGGAGAGCAGAGGGTGGAGGGGAAGGAAGGGTGAGAACAAAGGATGGCTTAGAGACAGAAGAGAGAGAGAAAGGCCTGGAGGGAAGACGGGGAGAGACATAGAGGAAGAAAGGAAGAGAAAAGGCAGCAGAAAGAAAGGAAGTGCACTTGAGAGTGACAAAGAAACCTAGATGAGGGAGGAGGAGGGGTAAGGGCTGAAGCTGAAGGAACCCTGCAGACCACTCCATGAATGCTTTGTATCCCAATGAAGCTGAACTAGCAAAGAAAAGCTGGACCTCCACACAAGGACCCTGGCTTGAAGCCTGGAAGCCAGAGAGCTTCAGGATTCTATGGTCCAGGGGGTTTTGCCTTGATGAGAAGATCTCTCTTGTCACTGTGAACTTGAGATTCCTTAACGGCTAATTGCAGAGCATAAGAAACCGCAATTTACACTCCACTTTGGAAGTCAATCAAAGGAAAGCAAGATACCTGCAATAGAGAGGGGATGAATAAGCACTGGGGTAAAGATGGGGGGCCAGAGGATGGCTGCCGAGTGCAGGGAGGGAGGCCCAGGCACACAGGTGTGGAGGTGTGGTTTAGACTGCCCTTACTACTGTGGGACTTAGGGCAGGCAGCTTGCAGATCTTTACCCCTCTGGTGTTGGCCTCTGTGGGTGGGAAAAAGTCTCGAGCCTTTGCTGGCTGCAGATCTGATTTTTCAAAAAGGAAAAATCTGACAAACGGTGCCAAATGTGAACAGTGTTGTTCCTTAATACCCAAATGTTTTGCATCTGAGGACCACAAGATCTCACTCAGAGAAGCTGGACTTTTAAGATGCTTATGAATTTTGAATCAGAGTTTTGTTGTCAGGGGAATGCTTCTAAGAAGGAAGGAAATGTACTCTCTAACAAGATTTTCAGCGAACGTTGGCACATTCATTACAGCTACAGGCATGGAGGTGGCTCAAATATATTTCGCATAATGTGGAAATAATATTCGCATTTGTGTTCATTCTAAGTCACCCAGAGTCACCATGAAAGCCACTAGCACAGAAGAGAACATGAGTGCTTTTGATAACAAAACGTTGGTTGAGGGCAAATGTGTTAATCTACCAGTCATCACAAAAAGGCCTTCCCCAATATTTAGGATTATCTAGAGTAGGCAAGCTCTTCACCTACTGAGCTATCCCAGGTGGCGCCTCCAACTCAGAGTTTTATAGTCTAAGGCAAGTCAGATGCTTCCTGTATGTGACTCTTGTATAATGCAATTGCTTCCTTCTGCATCTCCCCCTTCAGTGCAAAGCCTCCCCTGATATGTACGCACCTGTTTATGGTAGATACCCAACCCACATTCAGTATTTCCTGCTGAAGGCTGCAGAAAATCTCATCATGAATCTTGCTTTTCTTGTAAGAACAACTGTTTTCTCTTGCCTTGAGTGTAGGAGGAGAAGGGGGCAGGAAAAGGCAAAGAAGCAGAATGGCAGTGGGCAGGGAGATAGCCTGGGGGAGGCTGGTCTGTTCGGGAATTCCACTGTGATGTGCTTGGTCAAACAAGACACAGCACCAGGGAGGCAAGGTCACAGGGCCTGCGGGGAATCAGCTAGGAGGGAAAGTGAACAGCCAAAATTAGAATGGTGCTTAAGGGCTTCGGAGGTGATTATCCTCCAGTAACCCCAGTAACCCCAGGTGGCAGAGGCAGGAGGGTGAAGTGTTCCAGGTGAGCTTTGTCTACACAGTAAGTCTGAGGCCACAAACCTGATACCCTGTCTCAAATAGACATAAAACAGCTATACATAAGTATAAATGTTATGAAAACAGGAGGGTGACTTTTTGCTGGAGGGAGGGGGATATTGAGACAGATTTGGAGGGAGGTAGTGGGTGAGTATGAATGAGACACAGTGATTGATATATATATATGTATATATGTAAATGTCATAATGAAGTATGTTCTTTTGACTGCTAACTAAAAATTATCTATCATCTCTCTATCATCTATCTATCATACCTATATATCAATATATCTATTTATGAATCTGTCTGTCTGTCTGTCTGTCTGTCTGTCTGTCTCTCTCTCTCTCTCTCCGTCCATCCACCCAGAGGCTGTAATAACTGAACTTCATACTGTATCCAGGACACTGAACCATAGAAAACAAGAATGAACTGACCCTTGGTGTTAACAGTGCTGACACTGAGAAACTGTGACATATATCTTAAAACGATTGTGGTGGGGAGGCAGAGGAGAGGTAGCTTTAAATGTCAACTTGCTACATTGTAGCATCCCCTGGAAAGCGACTCTCAATTGAGGACTTTTCTCGATGGTGTTAGCCTGTCTGTGGGAGTTGTCTTGATGACCTTAATTGAAGTGAGGTAGAAAGACCTACCTGGA
Organism: Ellobius talpinus; assembly: GCA_001685095.1. Taxonomy (NCBI): domain Eukaryota; kingdom Metazoa; phylum Chordata; class Mammalia; order Rodentia; family Cricetidae; genus Ellobius; species Ellobius talpinus. The sequence continues at coordinate 8,221 of LOJH01040405.1, forward strand.
ATGTGCGGACAGTTTTGTGGGCTGTCCCCAGAGTGGCATAAGACTGAAGAAAGCTATTAGCATAAGAAGTGCAAAGGTATCATACTTGTTTCTCTCTGCTCATGATGTGGTGTCACATGACCAGCTAGCTGTCTTGAACCCTTGTTGATGTAATTTCTCTGAAGTGATGTATTGTAGCCTACGATTGTAAGTCAAATATATAGTGTCCTCCTTCACATTCTATAAAAAAACAAAAACCGGAAATGAAACTATTGGAGTGTGTGTGTGTGTGTGTGTGTGTGTGTGTGTGTGGTGTTTGGGGAGGGGGAAAAGTTGTATATAAGGAATTGTCTACAAAGATGTTCACTGTAGCATTATTTTACAACTGTAAGGAAATTAAAATCCTAAATGTTCAAGAAAAGTTATTTGGGAGTAGGGAAAGGAATTACATGGTTCTCAGCTGATATAAAATAGACCTTAAGCAATGGTACAGGATCATATTTAGTGAAATTGGAGAGTATTTTTGAGATGCTGATAAATGGAAACAAATAAGGTATAAGGAACCACCTTCAGTATGCTCCGAAGTTGTTTAAGAAGAGTTAACTGTAGCCATTCATGTTTCTCTGCATTTTAGGCCATACGCAGAATAGAATATGTGGAAAAATCATGCTATCATGCGGCTATTACCCAGAAACTCCAAAATCACAGGCAAACTAAGTGTTGCTCCTACATCTTATTAATAATATCCTGAAGTTTGCACAAAGCAACCTATGATTTTTAGAATGAGGACAATCATCTGTATGATTTTTAATGATTTATAAAAAATAATGAATTCAGTAAAATGTGAGGATGGAATGTGGTTAGCTGAGCCAGGATTTTCTGTGGAGGGGTTTGGTTTTTTCATGAGCAAGTTAGACAAGAATAAATTTCCAACAAAGAGAGAAAATACAGTCAGGAAGTAGGAGGCTCAAGGAGATCCCTCTTAGACACCCCTGAGGGATCATCATAGCTACAGTCCTTTGTAATTTTTTTCACTACTTCTATGAGAATTTTGTGCAATGTGTCTTGATCACACTCATCCCATTTCCAACTCCTGCCATGCTTGCAACTCTCCCTTCCCCACCCATCAAACTTTGTTCTCTCTCTCTCTCTCTCTCTCTCTCTCTCTCCTCGATTTGTACTACCCATATATTCTTGCTTTGTAGGCTTTTACTAGAATGTGGTCACCTTCCCAGTGGCTGTGCTCCTAAAACGGACCTCCTTTCTCCCAATTGTCTCCCTTTCTCTCAATTGTCAGTAGCTGCTCAGCTAGGGGTTGGATTTCCTACCTCATCTCTTCTCCTCCTGGGGTATTTGTATGGTTTGAGCTTCTATGTGACTTATTCATGTTGTCACAGCTGCTGTGAGTGCGTATGTGTGCCTGCCCAGCTATGTCTGGAAGATACTCTTTCTTGCAGTCATTTCCCCCGCCAGTGCCTACACTCCTTTCTTCCCCTTTTCTACAATCATCCCTGAACCTTGGCAGAAGAGATGTGATATATATGTTCCATTTAAGGCTGGATGCTTCAAAATCTCTTATTCTTTGCACCATGACCAGTTGTGCGTCTCTGTGTTAGTCACAACCTACTCTAAATAGAAGCTTCGCTGATGAAGGTTGAGAGAAGCACACTGATCTGTGGATAAAACAGTAAGTCATTAAGAGTTAGCTTAATTATATATCCATTTAGCAGAATAATGCTAGATTATCACCCTACGACCTATGATGTGTCTAGATAAAGATTTTTGGCTTGATAATGGTACCAGATATGAGGTTCATCATGTAAAGTGGTATTAAATCCAATCAGAAAGTATTTGGATTCAACCATGATAGTCATGCTACTATTGCACCAATAGGTCTGTCTTCCCAGGCCTATCATTATGGTAGCACACAGAGTTCACAACTGGGTAAGACTGATGAGTACTTTTCTCTTCTGGTAGTGAGTATAACACTATCTCACACAGTGAAAACTAGCCAGTAGGGAGTTGTTGTAGGAAGTCCTTCTGTCTATGTGTTGCTTTCAGTGGTTAATAAAGGAACACTTTGGGCCTATAGCAGAGCTATAGGGGAACAGAGCTATAGGGGAAAACTAATGGAATGCTGGGAAGAAGAGGCTGAGAGAGAAGCCATGGATCCTCCACCCGAGACAGACGCCCATTAGAATCTTTGCTGGTAAGCCACTGCCACATGGTAATATACAAATTAATAGAAATGGGTTAAATTAATATAAGAGTTAGCCAATAAGAAGCTAGAGATAGTGGAACAAGCAGTGTTTTAATTAATACAATTTCTGTGTGATTATTTCGGTTCTGGATGGCCAGGACAAACAAGCAGGCCCTCCTCCAACAGGGAATGAAGTTTCTAGGCTCATTCCAGCTTGATTATATGACTCAGTTGTATGAGGTCATTAGCAATAGGGTCTTACAGTTAAGTTCTGGAGGGTAACTAATAGCACTGTCAATAGTTTGTAATGTTTGGGGGGCTAGAGATCTCACTGTCCAACAAACCCCAAAGAGTTCCTGGCATTGCACCTTTTATTTTTTCAGTTTGGCATGTCTAGTAGGGTTTATTTATTTTTTATTTATGCTTCTTTGTGTGCCCATGCATGAGGTTTTAATAACCATATGTATTCAAGTTCCAGGGAGGTCACTAGAAGTTGTTGGATCCCTGGAGCTGGAGTTACGTGTGATTGTGATGTGCCTGATGGTACTGGGAATTGATACAGGTCCTCCATAGGATCAGTATGCACTTTGAACCAGTGATACCTCTCGCTAACACTGCCAGATAGAGTTCTAAGTTTATCTTTTGCAATCCTGACCCATCCCTTACAGGCAGCAGTATTGAAGGGGTGTGTCCTGGAGCAATTTCAGAACATCTGACTCAGAGTTACAAAGAAAAGTGAAAATTTCATTTCAAAGGTGGTTTCTTTTTCTCCTCCCCCTCCCCTTGATCTCTTGATCGTCATCATCATCATCATCATCACCATCTTCTCCTCCTCCTTCTCCTCTTCCTCCTCCTTCTTCGGAAATGATAATTATTTAGAACTATGCTTGAAAATTTCTTCTTTCCATTGGGTGGATTGTTTGGTTTGGTTTAAACTATAGATGTGTGTGTGTGTTTGTCTGTATATTAATAGATTTTTTGAGTTTGTATCTATTTCAGACAGGTTTCAAATTATGTTTCTTCATGAATAAAGGGGTTAATCACCATGCTTTTTACTTTTTTGTTGAGGTAAAATTCAGAGAACTTAACTTATCATCATCTTCATCCTGTGAAGTGTTCAGTGCCTCTATACTCAGTACTTTCCCACTTTGAAATGAAGCCTAGTACCCACTAATCACTCTGAAGCCCTCCCTCACAGTGTTCTCTCTCTCTCTCTCTCTCTCTCNTCACACACACACACACACACACACAGAAAAGCACAAAAAGAAGTGTATAAATGAATAGAACGGGGTGAGGAAAGAAATCACAGGGCAAGAGAAGTCGGTGTGGGAGGAGAAAATGATGCCTGAAGGGATGAGGGGAAGTCAGAGGAAACAGGCTGATTTAGACGTAGAGAAGCTCTCCACTCCGCTGTACACCTTCAGTGAGATGCAAGGTGTCTGCAGAGATCCCTTAGATGCTCTCTGTACTGCTCTTTCTGCTTTAGCCAGGCTCCAGATTTCCCAGGCTCATATCATCATCCCAGAAGTCCTTCCATGGACCTCCTGGCACCAGCTCCCCTCTAGTGTTTTGCTTTTTCTAGTTTTCTTCTTCTTGAGGATTTTCTGGGATTCTAGTGCAGACAACTGGTAGATCATATAGTGTCTATATATTACAGATTCTCTCTGTCAATACTGTAGACTGGCAGAGTTAACCCACTGTAGAACGACATGGAAATCCAGTAACAATAGGAGAGAGACTTATTATAAATCTTTTCAAACTAGTATTTCCATATTGCATGCCAGAAAGGGAGCATCTGGCTGCCTTGATGAATATGCCTTCTCTTGTGGAGGCCCTCTTGGCAAGCGTCCTCAGGATCTTAAGTATTTATCAATGAGGATTTCTTCATTATCATCTATGTCTTCTATTTACATTATTTCTCTTGTCAGAGAACTGTAGACTGCAGTCTATAGGAAAAGCTTGATGCTAATTGGGTAGGGGAGAACTGTGGCTAGAGGATTGCTGTGAGTTCAAGGTCAGGCTGAGCTCCATAATGAGTTCTAAGTTAGTCTGGGCTGCACTGTGGAACTGTCGCAACACGGAAACTGAACAAAGCATGATGTCATTCTTAGCTTTGTCAGTGTGACACAACCTAGAAGCTCCTCGGAGGAGAATCTCAGCAGGGATTATTGGATGAGTGATCTGTAGGCTTGTCTTGGGAGTTGAGGATCCTACCCCACAGTGGATGGCATCATTCCATAGACACTTATTCCCGAACTGTATAAGAGTAGCTAGATGTAGTTGAGCACATGGACACTGAAGCAGACAGACCACGCCACAGTCATTTCTCTCCTCTCTGCTTTTAACCACGTGATAAAACTACCTGTTTCAAGCCAGTGAGATGGCTCAGTGCATAGAGGCGCTTGCCTCTGAGGCTGATGCTATTGTTCAATCCCTAGGAACCACAAGGTGGAAAGAAAAACATGATTCCTCCAAACTGTCTTCTGGCTCCCACATGCACACTGTGGAACAGACTTAAGCTTGCACACATACACACTAATTTTTTTAAAAAATTAAAATGCAATAAAAATTAAAAGTATTATTTATAGTCTTTGGGTCTCTATATTCTCATCTGAGAAACCAGATGTTTAGCAAGGCTATTGTAATGCTAGGAATGATTATATATAAAATAGTCAAGATTCTGGAACTATCATCGCCAGTGATGCTGTCACCCACCTGTAACTTGTGTCCAGAAATCTAAAACAGGAAGAATATTCATTAAGCAAAATAAATTAAATAACTTTCACAAATGCAACCCCACTTTTCATTTTGTAGTGCACAGGATCTTCTGGTTTTGAGTCATATGGACAATCTGAAGTCTGAATTAATTTGACACGCAAACGAGGTTGTGATTGCTTATTTTATCACAGACTTATCAGCTTTATCAGATGATTATGAGGGAAACAGTGGAGCCTCCCCTTAGGTGTGGAGTGACGGAAGCTTCTGGAAATGTGCTACATGTGCAGACCTGCCGGGTTCCCATTCGCAGCACACCTAACTGTTCCATACAGCTCTCTGCAGTGGGGATCTTAGTCCCCTCCCCACATTCTGTGGTGGGCTGATGTTGGGGGATTAAGAAGCTTATTTGGTTATTAGCTGTGAAATGTCGTAGCTGCCTCTGGACTGCCAACTGTGATGGAGGTGGGACTTTAATTACCACCCAGCAATCTGCACATGTTTGGGATGTCTTCAGAGAGAGCCCAAGTGGAGGATGGGGGAGGAAGTTGGTGAAGGGACAGAACCTTGGGACCCACCTTCCACCCAGGACTGAGACATTTGCAGGATTCCTGCTGATAGGGGTACACTCTCTGGGGGTCACTAATAGTCATTATTGAGTAATAACTGCTGCTGGGAAGTCATTTCTCATCTTGGCTCAATATCTGTCTACAATGTCCGCCTATCAGCTCCTTTAATAGGTGCTTTCTTGAAAGTAATGCAGCCAGTTTTCCATTAATTCACAGGAATCATTTATGGGTGAGTTCCTGCCCAAACAGTGTATTTTTGCTGCCTGTTATGTGCTAAGTAAGATTGTAGGCTCTTTCCTGAGAGCCAGGGAATCAAAAAATGATATGTAGTATCTACTCTCCATGAATCCAAAATCTACTGAGAGAGATAAATTTGAAGAGGATGCCTTATCAAAAGTAGGAGAAAAGTGAAAATTGAGATTTATACAGAGAAACCCAAGGAAGGAAGGATTCACTTTTGCTCATGGCTGTGGGAGTGTGTAACAAAGTATGGTCAGGTTATAGTGGGCAGACAGCAGAGCCAAGATGGGAAGAGGGTAGAATAAGATATACCCTTTGAAGGCATACCCTAGTGCCCCTTCTTCCAGCCAGCCCTTAGCTCCCACAGTCCCAGGCCCTTTTCATGGTCTATGTGAATATACAGCCATCAGCTGATTATAATGTAGAAGATAGAGTCCTCGTATGGAATCAGCTCTGCAAACATCCTCACAAGACACACACAGAGGGAAGTTCCTTGCCTCTATGCATCTTTCATTCCAGTGAAGTTGACAATCATGGTCAAAAGCTCCATTTCATGTTTTTCATTTAGCGTCTCAGATTGTTAGATGGACAGACAAGGGGTCTTGTAAGCAAGAGTTATAATCTTAACCATTTTCTTTTTTCTTTGTTTTAAACATTTATTTATTTATTATGTATACAATATTCTGTCTGTATGCCTGCA
>LOJH01040406.1:0-11830 GCA_001685095.1 Ellobius talpinus
CTCTCTCTCTCTCTCTCTCTCTCTCTCTCTCTCTCTCTCTTTCTCTCTCTGTCCTAGAGGCCCCTTGCATCCTGCAGGTCACTGGCCTCTCTCCTCTGAATCTGCCCCCTCCCCTCCTGCCTTCTCTCCAACAACCTCTTCCCATGGCAGAGGTGGAGGTGGGGGTGGAGACAACCCTCCATCAATCCAGGCTGCCCAGCCCTCTCCAGCTGGCCTGGCTGGGCTGTTCCCAGGCAGAGCAGGGCCACAGTGGAAGGTGGTGGAAAAATGTGGACAAATTTCTGATTTGCAACACTCTGGGAAAGAGTTTATTGCCATTGTTTGAGGACGAATGTGTAAATAAAGCAAGGCGAAGATGGCGGGGGAGGCTGACGAGAGGCAGAAAACGAGAAATTTTATGGCCATAAGGAGCGTACTCTAATGGTGATTTCTGAGGCATTGGACCATGCTAGTTACTTAGCCAAATGATTGCAGAGGTGCTGGGCGAGGCGGCTTATTTCTTAATTACAGTTGCGTCTTACAGTCGGCAGATGCCCCTGCCCTGCAAGGCTTGGTCCAGGGCAGATGCTGGCCTGAAACCAGGTCCTGATACTGAGGTGCTGGTTGGCAGCTGAGAGAGTGGGAGCTGTATCTTGCCCCCCATCAGGGCAAGGGGGACTCAGAACTTCTGTCTGTGCCCCTGACCTTTGCCAGTCTTCTCTCACCCCATCCTGGGAAAGCCATGATGCTTGGAAGAGAAAGATCAACCTAGAACTTGAGCTGAGCTCCCTTGGAGCTTCCTGGCTGTGAGGACCCAAAGGGTGACATCAGGGGACGTAGTCAGGAGGGCGTGGGCAGCTGGCTCTGACACACTGTGCCACTGGGACCAGGTACAATGCCCCCATGATCCTGCCTCTTCCTGCTAAGAAGGGGCAAGGTTAGACAGCCCCTCTGGGCACTCACATCTTCATATGGATCCTAACATCCAACCTCTCTGATGCTCTGAGTGGGGGATACTCATTTTTAGAGCTGGGGAAACTGATTTGCAGAAGTGACAGTGTAGGCCTGTTGAGCAGCCAGCCGACTGCCTTCTGTGCTTCTTGTCTGTCCCTAATGGCACAACAGAGGGAAGGAGGTGGCTGTTGATTAAGGGCCAGCTTTGATCTGAGATGTCCCAGCATTTCACGAGGCCATTAGAATCTTCAGTCCGCGTATGGACAGGGCAATCAGGACTCCTTGGGGGACACTCAGAAAGGTGAGGAGATCTGAGCCAGTGGTAAGATGCAAGGTCTGGGTTAAAAGCTAGGGAAGGCCCCCAGAGCTAAGACTACATCCAGCCGGCGGGCTGTACAGCACTCCCCCACCAAGCTTCCCATGTGGGGATCCCCTGGTAGGTCTGTGGGTGGTGCCTAAGAAGGCGCATTTGTAGCCTAGATTCCTCCCAAGTGTCACCTTGGGAGGGTTGGTCACTGCCAGCTTTGAGAGCCAGTCAGAGACAGGGCTCCGCAGCAACCCACAAGACAAGGCTATCTGCACTGTGGAGAGGGGAGGGCCATGGAGACTTAATAGCTCTCCTCCCCTCTGTGATGGTGGAGAGGACCAGAGAGCCTGAAACCACCCTAAGCCTGCTCCTGCCACCTGACATGACCCCTGCCTGCATCACAGGGCTCTTGGCTGTCCCCAGCTCTTTTGACCATGTCCCACAGGCCCCACCCTACAGGCTGCCCTTTCTGGACACGCCCCCTCCTCTCCATCTAGACTCTGACCTAAGTCCCCACTCTTTACCCCCATCCCCGACTTCCCCTTTGTATTCTGCAATCAGAGGCATCCCTAATATTTTCCAGGGCAAATAACTGTCACCCAATCAAGAGAGGCTCTAAAAATGCTGAAGTCAGGACTGCACCTGTCCCACACCAACTCTGTGGTTGAATGATTTGAAGGACCCATAGGACTGACGATGTATATTCATTTCTGCTTTGTTCATTGCTTTATTCCTGATGCCCAGGAGAGGAGATGGCCTATGGTCATGAATGAATGAATGAATGAATGAATGAATGAATGAATGAATGATCCTCCATATCCAGATGGGTGCCCTAACTTGCAAGGCCCCAGCAGATGCCCACGGCAGTTTGCTATTTAAGCCAGTGTGATTGTTGGCCAGTCTGTTAGCATCTCCTTGCACAAGAATCTCACTAGAGATTGATTTATGTGGCACCAGCCACCTGCCTGGTCCCTGCTGACTGCTCCAAGAGGGCTGACGACCTAAGCCCTGGGAACCAACATGTAGACCATCCATCCAGTCCTCATTTGTATCCAGATGTGCAGTTCTCTCCTGTCCTCCTGCAAACACAGTGTCTTCATCATGATTGCCGAATAGTCCCCTTGACCTAGGGACTCTCACACCCCCTGGACTCTCACTAGAGTTAAACAGCTCTGTAAACGGGCTGCTGAGGGACTTAAAATCCACCCTGCCTCTGTTGTCTATTCCATTTCTAGGCTGCTATGTCTCAGATAATATAGACAGACAGATAGACAGACAGATAAAAATCTGTTACTTGCAACCTGTGGCAATTACTATTCTGAGCTCAGGTAGCTGAACCTTGTTCAAATAAGCAATGTGGCCAGCCATTGTAGGGAAGTGGCATTAAGATACCAGGAGGTGGCAAACTCCAAATACATACAGGTTCTCAGTGGACAAAATCCTTACTTCTGGGTATTTTAAACACAAACAAAAATGCTCTCACTGAAGGAGTTGCGGGCAGAGGGCGAGAGAGAGCTGGAGGCTACTATGTGAAGACAAACTGAAACTGGGCATCCAAGATGCCCCGCAGGTGTCAAGCTGTGCACCTATAATTGTGTCATGTCCCTGTGGGCACCAAAGCCAACCTCATTCTAAAGCTGAGAGTGAGGGAGGGGCTGGGACTTACCCAAGAGCACACAGCTACTAGTGGCTGAGGTGGGACTTAAACCCAGGCCTCTGGTCACTTCGCCCTTTGTGAACTGAGGGTATTGAACAGACCATGGAAACTGCAGAACACACTCAGGCTGATGCAGATGACTCTGTCTCTGTGGACTGAGGCTGCATTTGCGGATAACAGATGAAGCATCCTGGATAAGGACACATATGGTAGTAGATGCTGTGGGTGGCAGGACCAATGGGGACGGCCTCATGGACACTGCCAGACCTGGGTCAGCCAGGCACAGGTGTGTAACTTGGGGGATGTTTCTTGACTTTCCTTTTTGGGACAAGGTCTCACTCTGTACCCACACTGGCCTGAAGCTCACTATGAATCCTGGAGACGTAGCTCAGTTGCTTGAGTGCTTGCCCAGTATGTGTGAGGTCCTGGGTTCAATCCTCAGCACCACCACACAAACTGGAACAGGAGGATCAGGAGTTCAAACTCCTTTTTTGGTTGCATAGGGAGTTCAAGCTGGCCTAGGAGTCATTGACAAAACAAGATCCAAACACAAGGCACCTCACTGTGCAGCTCAGTCCCAGCCTCAAACTCTTGACAACCCTCCTGTCCCAACCTCCCAAGCCTTGGGCTGGCAGGCGTGAACAAGCAAGCCCAACTATTTTCTCTGCTATAGTTCTGGCAAAGCCAAGCTTCTGAATTCGCATCCAGGTCCCCGGAACCCTCTGTGGCACTATGAATGAAGATGTTCCTTCACACGGCCCTCCTCCTGAACCAGCCACTGGGGCTGCCCAGCCCAACCTTGGCCTCTATCCCTCCCCCAGCTTGGCCCCTATCCTCTAATTAGATTCCCCTTGGGAATAAGCAGTTTTGTACAGTTCTGCTAAAGGCAAAGAGGTTTCACAATTGCCTTTCTTTCTCCTCGTTAATAACTTGCTATGTCTCAAGGAGGTTGTACTTATGGCCGGCACACTGGAAAATTATTCTGTCTCTTGCAAGCTTACTTTTCTCTTGAGGGAAATTGAAAGCTGGATTTTCTTCTCCATTCCGGCTCCCTTTCTACCTACCTTGTGCTCAGAATATTCTCACCCTGGTCCACATCCTCTCCATGCCTCCAAAGCCGAATCCTCTGCCTCCTGCCCCCAGCATGGAAAAGCTAGGGGCCCGAGGTTGATCTGGGGGAACAGTGAGGACTCTTTCAAAAGTTTAGGGAGCCACAGTGAGTGCTTAGGGTGGCCTGAGGTGGGAGCAGAGAAGTTGGCTCCACTTTGAGATGCTTTTTGCCTCTAGAACTGGATGGGCTCCAGCCTTTCTGAGGCTGGGCACTGGGCATGCTGGGAGCCTTTATTGGTCCCATCGGGTTCCCGTTAAGGGTCAGGGAGTAAATCACAAACAAATGGCCCACATTTCCATTTCTGAAGGCATCTCCAGCTGGACGGGCCCTCCACGTGAGGGACATCCTCTTAAGTGGGGCCTGATGGGCTCAGGAGCTGGGTGGAGAGTATCCCCACGGGCCAGGGCTTCCTTCTGCACAGCCCAAGGCTTTCCATGGTCAGCACCATCCTCCAGTCCCCCAAAATCTGGCTGGTAAAACTTCCTTCAGATTGGAGAATAGACAGCTGATTGGATGCCTGGTGGGGTGGGGTGGGGTGGTGGAAGGTGATGTGGGGGTGGGTAGGTGTTGCCGGGATCGGGATCAGGATCATGAGTCCATGGGCTTCATTAATTAGGGGTGGAGAATTCTGATCCAGGGAATACAAGTGGGTAGAAGGAGAGCTTGTGGAGGAAGCAGACTCCGCTGAGGGAGACCCACAGTCATGGGCTAAAGGGGTGGGGTAGAACACAGGTGGGAGGGACATAGACATAGGATGTCCAGGTACTTGAACAGGGTCACCAAAGGCCACACGAATCTGTGTCACACTCTTGGGCTGCCAAACTCTCCTGTCCTGCTCTCAAGACAGGGTTGGGCAAAGGGAGACAGACTCAATCACACCTGTGGAGATAATTGGCTTTTGCAATGACTGAGCCTCTTTACCCACCAAGCTCCAGGTACCTAGTATCTCATTTAATCCTTGCAGGTAGGTACTATCATGTCCGTGTGAAAGACCCAGGCTCCGAATGGCAGTGCCACCCCATCAGTGGCCGTGAGGGCGTGGGGAAGGCAGCTCCCATGCCCCAGGTGCTGTAGAGGCATTTGCAGAAGAGCCCTTTCTGTTTAACTATCACAAAGAGTCAGTCAGCTCACTCAGCTACATTCGCAGATGAAGCAGCTCACGGAGGCAAAGCTGTCTTCTGTTGTGATGAAACTTCCGGGCTGACTATGGGGCTGAGCCCAAGGCTGCTGTCCGCAGAGGCACTCCATCTACTTGCTTCACGTCTCCTTCCACATTGAGAGTCCCATTGCCTTACTGGGGAGAAGATTGATCCTAGAGAGGGAATGGAACTCACGGGAAGTCACACATCAGGTGACTGAAGGAGCTAAGGACTGGCATCAGGCCCTCCCCCACTCCATTTGTTCCCGGATGTGCTCAGAGCAGGTCACTGAAGAGCGGGGTGAAGGACAGGATGCCCTAGAAGACAATGAAGGAGTCTAGTGTCCTCTCTGTGGCTACTTTTCACTAAGTCCTAAGTTCACCCATCACTAGCTCTAAAGCATGGTGGCTTCCTTCTGCTCTCTGCCTGGGAGCCTAGAAGCAGGGCTACCCTACTCCCAGTGAGGGTGTCCTAGACCTGGAAATAAGAGAGAGGGAAAAGGAGAGACTCTACGTCCCAGTGCCAGGAGCAAAGTGTTGTCCCACCAAACTGGGCTCCCCTGCTCCCTGAGCGACCAGAGGCATCCAGGACAGAAGGGTTAAAGAGAGAAGGGTTCCCAGTCTCTCAGCCCCCAGCCCCTACCGGGGCCTCTTGGGAAAACTGACACAAGAGCTTGCCACATCCTCCTGGGCCCTGACATGTTGGGGAGAAACCTGAGGAAGCTGGGACTAGCAGAGGAAGAGACTTATCTATAGCCAAGTGGCTGAGTCACTGTTTGCTGAAGGTTGCCTAGATATGTCCCAACAGGCACCAGCCCAGGGCCTGCTCCAGCTGCAGACACACCCCAGCGCCCCAAAGCAGGACAAAGGCAACCCTCCTGGTGCATTATGTGTGGGGTGGTCTGCTCCAGAGAAGAACCTGCGTAAATGCATGCAAAGAGGCGGGCACCTGATTGGTGCTTCAGAAACGGAAGCCATTATGGCTGCTGGACTGTTGTCCCTAGTGTTCCTTTTGAGCCTGGGTGGGTGGTTGAAATCACCTGCGAGCCCTTTTCTTTTTTTTTTTTCTTTTTCTTTTCTTTTTCTGTGTGTGTGTGGGGGGGAGTAAGTTAGTTTCTCCTGTAGCCGAGGCTAGAGCCTCAAACTCACTATGTAGCAGAGGATAACCCTGAACTTGTGCTCTCCCTACCTCGCCCTCTTGAGGGCTGAGTTTACTGGTGTGTGTCACCATGCCCTGTGCCCTGTCTGGTGCAGCATTGGGGACTCTAACTGAGGGCTCTGTACACTCTAGGGGAACACTCCACTGACTCAGCCACCTCCCCAGCCTCCCCTAGGAGCTTTTAAACAACTACCAGAGCCCACTCTGGGTTGTTTGGTCTCACTGGGCTGGAGGAAGTTCCGCATTGGCACCGAGGACCTCAGCTGAAGGGGACAGTATACCCAAGCCTCTGGGTAGGAAGTGGGGCAGTGAGTAGCCCATGCCCCAGTGTGTAGAGTCCGTTCCAAAATCCTCCACTTGCCACTCCTCCCCCACCCACCGCAGCAGAACCTGTAGACACTAAATAGGGAGGGAACAGATCTCTACGTCTAGCCTCACACCCTGCATCTGTGTCTCTCAGACCCACAGGATGAAGTTGGGGCTCCTGAGCTCTAGTCATGAATGGCTTCTGGGGCAAAGGGCATCTTCATTTGGTAGCCGGATTGCCAAGCAGGCAGGACACGGTGGGTTTGGTTCCCAGTCCCGCTGAACTGGGTGTGATTGTACTCTAGTACTCGGGAGCTGACTGCAAGAGGATTAGAAGTTCAAGGTTATCCTCGGCTACACAGCCAGACTAGACTACTATTTACCCAGAGGCTCTCAGAATGGCTTAGGTGAAGCCCACCAGCACCCTTCTCCCTAGCTCTTCCTCTTACCTGTAATGTGTTCCCTGTGGCCAGGAACTTCTGATAGGGTCTCTCTATGTAGCTCTAGCTGTCCTAGAATTCACTATAATGACCAGGCTGGCCTCGAACTCACAGACATATGCCTGCCTCTGCCTCCCAAGTGCTGGGATTCAAGCCATGCACCACCACCACCCAGCCCTTCTAACCTGAGTGTTCTGGCCCTCCTCCATTTCACAGGAGGTACAGAGATTTGCCGGATGCTACTCACAGCTTTCTGGCTTTCTGTGGAAAGGTCAGGGCTTAGATCTGTCTCCTTAGCTCAGCTGTCTTTTTTTTTTTTTTAAATCTGAAGGAAAGTCACACCAAAAGAAGAACCAGCCAACCTTGGTAGCTCTAAACCCTGAAGCAGCTGTCAAGGATGGGGGTGGGGGCAGAGGGGAGGTCTCAAGAGCATCTCTGAGGCTTTCCTCAATAACCATAAAAGGCCCCTACCCCTTAAGCCTCTCAGCCAAGTTCACCAACAGCAGTGTGGATTTTCCCCCAGGTGAGGTGAGGGGAAATTCAATCCTGTTTCCTTAGGTTCCGTACTTGCCAACAATCTGTTTGCTTCCAGCACTCTGAGAGGCCCAATAGGCCTTGGCTGCCTTGCTTCAAATAACTGACTTTCAAAGCCTCTTTAGGTGAAGTATTGCCTCACACTACCTAGGTGAGAGGTGGGACCCCAAGGACCTTGCCAGAGACCAGGGAGGTGCCTGGCTTGGGAAATGGCCAGATGCTTTCTGTGGTGGCCTCACTGGCCCTTCTACCCCATGTCTTTCCCACAGTCACAGGCCAGTTGGGCCTTGAGTCACACTGGAGGTTGAGCCAGCAGCAGCAGCAGCAGGAAGAGCCCCTTGGTCCCTGTGGCATTACACCTACAGAGAACTGTGGCACCTGAGGGTGTGTCCACCTAAGTGCTGGCCATTCTGGGGTAGAGGCAGAGCATGGGCCAGTCTTCCCCCTGACGACTGCTTTGGGAGCCGGAGACATGTGAACAGACATTGTGTTGGTCTTGGCTTTCATCCTGGAATACAGAATTATTTTATCTTTTTTAACTATTTTTTCCTCTCTCTCTCTCTCTCTCTCTCTCTCTCTTTCTTTTTGGTTTTTTGAGACAGGGTTTCTCTGTGTAGCTTTGGAACCTGTCCTGGAACTCAATCTGCAGACCAGGCTGACTTCAAACTCACAGAGATCCACCTGCCTCTGCCTCCCAAGTGCTGGGATTAAAGGCATGCGCTGCCACCATCTGACCTAACTAAATTCTTTTTAGCTGATTTCATTTTGAGTTTATTTTGCCTAATTCTGGGTGTTTGAGAACAGGATCTCGTAGCCAAAACTGGTCTTGAACTCTTAATACTCCTGCCTCCACCTCCCAAGTTCTACGATGACAGACACATGCCACCATGCCTAGTTTATTTTAGATTTTGTTGTTCGGTTGTGAAACAGGTTTATACTATTTGGAACAGGCCAATTTGAAATGTGTCATCCTGCCTCCCATCATGGGTGCTAAGATGTCAGGGTTAAGCCACAGGGCAGGCTGCAGAACAGTTTGAAGTAATCAAGCCATTACTTTGAAGCTGGTCTGACTGTTGTGCTTTGGGGAGAGATTGCCACAGTTCTTGCTCTTTTTCAGAACGGCACCATTTCCACAGCAGAGCCCACATACACCCCCTCTCTCCAGCCCCAGGCACGAGCCTACCTGATCCCACCTTGACCACTTCTGGTCATCCATGGATAAATGATACAAGTTATGGATATGTTGCCAGTGACCCAAAACTGAGAGCAGAGACACTGCCAAACTTTCCCTAGCCAGTCAGCCTGACAGCAGCACTTAGGTCATTACATGTATTGAGGATGTACTGTGACCAGACTGGCTGCCTATAAGAGGTCATCTCCTCTCTCAAGTGCTATAAAGAAATGCACACTACACCTAGAAAGATGGAAACACAGAGAAACAGTGCCATTTTCCCACGGACAAACAACAGATTTGGGTTGGAACTTGAATTCAGCTGACGCTAGAGCCCGAAAGGGACCACTATGAATCCTGCCTTGCTCAGAATCACTGATGTCCAGGGATGGCCTCTCTACTCACCCAGGGCTCACTGCCCTCTGTCTGGAAGAGGCTTCAGGGCCAGAAGTTCCTTGCCTCCACTCTTTAATGTCTCACCAACAGGGGGAAGGACTACGGTTTCCAAGTCCTTAGCCCACCCAGACCTGACAGTCCATCACTTCCTGTGTGCTCTGAGTGACTGATATTACCCTTGGAGCCTCAGTTTCTCTGATTGTAAAAGAGGGGGCCAAGGTTCCTCCACAGAGGTTATGAGCACTATAGCCTTGAAGAAACTTGGTAAACTGTAAAGTTCGAAACCACAGTTGAGCACTGTGATATCTTCAATCCTGGTTATCCACATGGCTGCCTGGCCCTCACCCCTAGAGTACAAACACCCCAGCCACCGCCACCACTGCCACTGCCATCCTCCCTGCCTTCATTTTCCTTTCCTGTCACAATCACCGCACAGTCTCAGAAGACTTGATCTGCCCTCGGTTTGACACCAGTGAGCTACATTACCTAGGGACAGTCAGGTAACTCTCCCGAGGACATGGCCTCCCCCTGTAAAAAGTGAGACAGTCTGGATGTTTCCATAGCTAACATCTAGAGGGGTCTGATGATTAGGGAGTTTTTCAGGGCAGCCCCAAACCATAACGTGATCTGGTGGCTACCGAATGTCATCTAAGCCATTTAGAAGTCGGAGGCAGGAGGATCACAAGTTTAGGCCAGCCTGGACTATAGACTGAGTTCAAGGCTAACCTGGTCAAGTTAGTAAGAACCTGTCTCAAAATAAAAAATAAAGAGAGAGCTGAGGGAGGTCCGAGATGGCCCAGTGGGTAAAGGCACTTGCTGCCAAGTCTGCTGAGCCGAGTTTGATCTACACAGTAGAAAAGAGAGCTGATTCTGATTCTGATTCTCACAAGTTGTCATCTGACCCACCCCCAACACACACACCACACACACACACAAAGGAGAAGTCAACCCAAATGTCAGATACTTCGAGACAAGAAGTCACAATAGTTCTGGGGCACTAGGTCTTATGCTCTATGAAAGAGCGATGGCACCTGCGTGCTGAGCCAAAAGGCAACCAGGGGAAATGTTGAAACCCGGCACCTCAGCTACTCTTGCCCAAATCAACAGCAGCCAAAGGACACGAGGAAGCCTGGCACTGGCAGCATGTTGCAGAAAGAACCTCATGTCCCAAGCTTCCAGCAAACACTGTCCTAGGCACACTGTCATCCAGGTAAGATTCCAGCAGTGTCACCTCACTGTCCCATTGTGAGAGGACACATGGTGGAGATAAGTACACTTTGTCACAGAGAAACTTCTAGAATTTCAGACTCTCAAATTACCTGCATCTGAAGCCTAGCAGGAGGTAGCAGGGACAGGCAAACTTTCTATGCACTTTGGCTGATTTCTTTCTACAAGAAGCAAGTGATTCTTTCAATCAGAAAAGTCAATACAATTTTTGTAGACGTTAAGACCCAGATTTCTTCTGCTCAAATTCCAGGCAGCAGTCTGACCTGAAGCTGTAGTTTCACAGGGTAAAGGAGTGAATGGTGAATTATGCAAATGAATGGCTAATACAGAATGAGTAATGAACAAGTGATGAAAGAATGATGAATACGTGGTGAAGGAATGAATGGATAAATGAATGAATGGAAGGGAGGACGAAGACTGAACGGATGAGTGGGTGACGAATGAATGAATGGATGGGTGATGAATGAATGAATGGTGAGCAGAAGGAAGGCAGAAGTTAAACCCTAACCTTCCCAAAGGCTTGTAATTGGATGCCACCAGTAAGTATCCCCAGCACATCCCTGGGGTACTGGTACTCTACCTGACTCAAGTCACACACTGTGGAATGCTCATCATGGGCCTGGAGACACCAAAGCTCCCTGTCTTCCTTAGCCAACCTTGAAATGTGGCATCCCTAGCCACTGGCTACCCACAGCTGCCACCTAGCCCCTGAGCAGACCTCAAAGGATGCTGGCACAATCCGAGAACAAGTTGCGTATCAAAAAAAGCAAATCTCCCTCTAGATTCAGGCTGACTACCACCCCTCCCTAGAAACACTCTTTAGTTCCAACATGGGGCTGCAGCACAAACCAGCAAAGTGTTCTATACCCCTAAACAAATGGGCAGCTGCTTAAATCCCCCTCGGGTGCCCTCCACCCACCCCTGCCCCTTGAAGGCCAGGCTGAGGGCATGATAGCACCATTGTCCCTGGATGATTAATTGTGGTAATAAAGGACTGCACTGACCTTCAAAGGCTGTCCAGGCTGTGGGAGCCCAGGCTCTGTGCACAGCCAGGAAGCCCATGTGGGCCCCAGGGCCTCCTGGACACCAGCACTTATGGTCTAAGGGTCCACTGTGTGCCAGGTCAGGAACTCAGTGTGTGGCTCCTCCCACTGTGAGGTGGCAAACCCACTCCCACCCACTTAGGTGGTGTCTTGCCTGAGGTGGCAGAGCAGAGCAAGGACTGAGCTAAGATAGGAGTTTGCTTCCACTGACCTGGAGGGGCAGTGGGGACAGACCCCTACTCTAGCCTTTACCTTCCTATTTGAAAGATGAGGGAGATCGGAGGTTCGATTTAAGAGATAAGGCTAGGACAAAGGCAAGCCTGGGGCAAGAAGCAGGAGGTGGGAGCAGAGATCAGAATCTCTCTCTCTCTCTCTCTCTCTCTCTCTCTCTCTCTCTCTGTGTGTGTG
>LOJH01040407.1:0-19137 GCA_001685095.1 Ellobius talpinus
TCCTCTTCTCCCCTTTCCCCTCCATAACCCACTAAATAAATATCCAATCTCACTGTGCATGGTGTGCCTATCCATGTCTCTGTTCTCTCGCCTACCACGTGGACCAGCCACCTTTTAAGACCCGCAGCATGGTCTCATGGTGTGCCCATCTGTCTGTCTCTCCTTGTGGGACCGGCTGCCCCATCGAGGTCTCTCACCCACCACGTGACTGGTGGCTCACTGCAGCCACTGGGGAACTGCGCCATCCCTGCCTGGGACTGTCTGCTCTCGGGACCCACTGTCCGCTGCAGCCACTAGGGGAACCTGTAGTATTTTACTTTTACCATTACATCCATATCCTTACATATGTATGGCATGGTGACTTGGAAACACAAACTCCATTACAGTGGCCATTTGGGAAAAAATATAAAGGAAAAAGGCAATGTCCATTCTCAGCAGAGGACAACACCACTCTTAGTAGCTGGGACCAACTCTCCTCACAGGCTGGGGACGTAGCATTGGGACAAGTACTGAACACTTAACTACCTGTCGGAAAATGTGCTGCAGGCTTTCCAGGATGTGAGGCAGATACGGCCTCTGACCTACCTGAGCTCAGAGATATGGACAGCGAGCCTGGGAAATAAACTCTAGCCGAAGCCAGGGCTGAGTGAAAGGGAGGCCGGGAACAAAAGACAAGGCAGAAAAAGAAAGTAAGGAAAACACTGATCAACAATGCTCTGGTCATAAACGGAGGATCCAGAATCCCAACCCATTCACTCTCCACTCTCACCACATCTGTGGTCCTGTGTTTGACCCTCACCGATGACCTCTGTGAAAGCTAAGAAAGCAGAGGGTACTGGCTCCAGACAATCTCCAGTCTCCTGCTCTGTGCTGCAGATTCTGAAAATCCTCTTTAGGGAAGAACTCCTGTTTGCAGCCACAGTGGAAACAGGAACTCATTTGCAGAACGGGGACAAGGTTGCAAACAGCAGGATGCAGCCTGCCCTTTTAAATACCCCTTTAATGATATCTCTCAAGCTTGCTGGTAATGAGAAGGTACAAAATACAGCCCCCTCTGGCTGCCACAGACAGAAAGCCAGAAGAAAAAACTGTGTGTCCTGGTGCCCTATTATAATAACAGATTAAAAGGGCACAAACAGGGTACTAATTAGCAGTCATAAAATCTGGAGGCTGCATACTGCTCATCTTCATACCTGGCCGGTCCAACATCCACATGGGCAGAAAAGATAGGCAGAGAGCACCAGAGTGTGGATACCCGGGGAGGGCTCAGCTGGCAGGATCCTGCAAGAGAACTGCATTTTGCAGTAGAAGCTGCATTCAGAGGCATCAGGTGACTGCCCAAGAATGAAACCGCAGGCAGCCTAAAGCTAGACAAACACGTCCTAACTCAGAGACCGGGATGGTGGAGACGATCTGATTGATCGTCTGAGAGTCCCTCTCCCGAGATGTATTCCACCACACTCCTCCCAGGGTTCTGTGCAGAAGGCTACTTCTGAGAAACAAGATGGTTTATTAGCATGCAGGGGTCAAAGTTTAGCCTGAAGGAGAGATACCTTCATCAATAAAATCTTTTTTGATTAAATTCAGTCTTTCTTCTTGGGTCTGCTCAGAGCATGGAAAACAAGGCGCTGTGCTTTCTGACTTTTATCCCCAATTTGTTCCCTGAGGATTTCAAGGATTCTATTGCCATGAGGGAAATCTCTAAGAAGAAAGGAGTCTGCTCTCATTCACAAGTTGCAAGTTGATAAACTCACACCTAGCAATTTAGACTTGGAAACACTACCCATATCTGTTGGGTCTTAGAAAGTTACCAATCTATTATTTTTAAATCCACATATGTAGTGCATATCAAGAGCCCTCTTTTACAAAAATAACTTAAGATGTTTTTCAATAAGGAGAAAAGTGTGTCTATATTATATGTGAATCTGAAGTTGAGTTAATGTGTTTTAACTTTTCAACTGTATAACCATCAGAAGGCTACAGAAAAAGTACAGCAATGTTACAAGAAAATTACACAGTAATCATTATTATGCTCATTTTATCTCCTATTTCATAATGAGGTCTGTGTATTACTTACTGGTAAATATTCCTTTCATTGTATAGTAAAATATCTGAAGTAGAAATGTCAAGGTGTGTGTGTGTGTGTGTGTGTGTGTGTGTGTGTTTGGGTTGTGTGTGTCTGCAGGTCTCAGGGATTGAATTTGGGACCTTTTGCTTACTGGGCAAATGATCTACTCAAAATGGAGAAGACCTTTATAAAAACATTTTTTGTAATTTTCATGTGCATTTGTGCATGCATTCATGTCCCTTGAAGCAGGATTTCTTTCTGAGTCTGGAGCTTTCCATTTTTCAGCTATATGGAAGCTAGTAAGTCCTAATGATCATGTCTCCACTCTACTAGGATAGTAGACACTCAGGACACACTCCAAATTAAGTAAATTCTAGTGATTTCAACTCAGATACTCATATTACTGTTAACTGATAAAACATCCTTTCCAGCTCCCTAGCGCTTCTTTTTGGAACATGAATTGCACACTGGAAAAGAGATCTCTGACCCTCATATCTTTCTTGAAGAGATTGCACAAACAGCACTTAGCTGGGGCTGGGTTCTCCTCTCCACACAACGGTAATCGCCTTGCCCAATATGCCCTTTTAGAAGACTGACTTGGTCTTTGTAGTCTCCATCTGATTCTCTTATTTTGACCTTGGTATGCTGCCCAAGACAATATACAAAGATGGTCAATGATGCTTGGATTTTAGCTCATGGGAAGTGGACTAGATAGCAAGTATTAACAGTTAGTCCAGGATTCCTGATACATCCTACCCACCCATCACTCATCCCCAACCGTTCTTAAGATTCTAATGACAGCATGGGCCCTCAGTCAAGGACATGCTTCCTTAACTGGTTCCTAAAAAGTTAATGCATGAGTCTAAAGGTGATAAATCTGTCATTGCAACCACAGATCATTTAGGAAAACTATTCTTACACTGAATGAAACCTTCCCTGCTCTCCAATTAAACCATGTGGGTGAGGCCCTGAGCACAGTGTCTGACTCATGGGGCAACCATGGCTAAGTCATTTCTGTTCTTCAGAGGAGCCCACACTTCTCATAAAAGAGATGGCAACCTTTGTCCTCCTCCCCCTCAGAAGGGAGATGAAAGGCCAACTAAGAGAAGACATCTTGGGTGTGCTTTGCATATTTTCCAAAGAAACATGCTTTCTAAACCTAAGTCGTCAGTGCCAATGAAAGCTTTCCCTTTTCCACGAGGGGCTAAAGGACTTTTAATACACACATTCTTTGGCTCTCTCATTAAGGAGACACGGATTCTTCATGGGTTCATAAGCACCTACATAACTGAGAAGAATTTGCATCCACTGTGCAATAATCATTGTAAAACTCTAATGAGAAAACACACACTGGCGGGGATGTGTGCTGTTCTTTTCTCTTCTTCTGTCAAAGATTCTATATAGAATTTTTTCAGAGGCTTTATGAGTCCTTGCTTAATATTAGCCCTCTTTTTCACGTGAAAACTTTGACTAGAATCCCAGGCAAAGCTTTAGACTTTCAACGAGGAGGTCACTAAAAAATAATTAATATATAAATGGTGCTTAACACACCACATTTGGATAATTGGCAGCACATCGCAGAGTGCTGAGATGCAGATCACATTAAATGTCAGAGGGCCAGGCCTGTTGCGTCTGTTACTTCATTATTCCAAACAGAGAATGAACTTTGTGGAGAAGGTAGAGACGGGGGAGCTCTTGGAAGCTGCACCTGGTCAGAGCACATGATTTTCTCCTGGAGGGAGACTAAGGACTCCTTGGAGGGAATCATATGGCTTCCTCTTGGGGGTTTCTAAAGCTTGTTCTTCACATGTTCTGCAGTAGGCTACTCAAAAACAGAATTTCAAATCTCACACTCGGAGTCTTTTGCAGAACCCAATCATTGGAATAGAAAATAGTGTCCCAGAATCCTTCTGGTTCCTAATTCGTAGCACAGCATTACAGAGAGACTGCGTTTGGGTTCCTGGACATCCATCCATTTTCTGTGAAGCTCAAAAGTTCACTTTTTTTTACTTCCTGTGGCCAAATGTTAATGTTAAATCTTATACCATGTGGGAACAAATGCAATCAGTCTATTATTTAGAAAGTAGTCAAACATGTTTATGCATCTTAAGAGCCTAAATTGGAATTTCTCAAGTATGGTCTCCTACATACTAACTGCAGGGTTTTGTGAAAGAGAGTGGAAAGACGAAAGGGAAGGCACCTTTTTTCCTTTTGCTCAAGAGAGCTCTGTACTCATCCCATGGACTCATCCCAGGAGAGACAAGTGCATTGCAGTCAACAAAGCTGAAAGATCTTGCTTTGGTCCTGTGTTTCACTATACTCCGTTTCCACCCTTTTGGAGCGGTAATGTATATTTTGTGCCATTGTATGTTAAGAATATGTGCTCTGGTTTTTTATTTTGATATTATTGAGGTTACAGTTAAGAGGTTGCCACTAGTCTCAGGAGAGACTCTGAACTTTGGACTTTTCAACAGTGTTGAGACTGATAGATTTTTGAAGGTGGACTGAATGTATTTTTGCATTATGATATGGCAACAAGCCTACAGGGGACCAGGGAGTGGAATATGGTAGTTTGAATAAGAATAGCCCCATAGACTCATACATTTAAAGGCAGAGTCACCAGGAAATGGCACTGTTTGAAAGAATTGGGGAGGGGGTTAGGAGGTGGGGCCTTGCTGGAGTAGGTGTGGCCTTGTTGGTGGAAGTATACCACTTGGGGATGGGCTTTGAGGTTTCAAATTTCAAGCCATCCCAGTGTCCCTTCCTGCCTCTGTCTATACTTACAGATTAGGATGTAGCTCTCAGCTTCTGTTCCAGCATCATGCTTGCCACCATGATCCTTGTCATGATGATAATGGATTGACCCTCTGAATCTATAAACAAGTCCCTATTAAAAGCTTTCTTTTATAAGAGTAGCCACAGTCATCTTGTCTCCTCACAGCAGTAGAATAGTGACTAAGACAGTACCCAAATGGGCAAGACATGCACCAACACCCACCAAGGACTAACATACATTCTTGGTGCCTGACAGTCTATAGGCAAAATTCATGATTCTAAGTTTCCAAGGTGAAGGCCCCTTAATTAATTGCAGGTTGAACATCAGGCCCCAGTGGGACAGAATCTCAATCAGAATTTGTGTGCATGCCCAAGGAGACCAGGCATCGTTATGGACAATTAATCACAGCTATAAGATACATAATATCAAAAGTGGGGGGATTTGTTCTCTCTGAAGGCCAAAGTTGATAATGACAGTAGACTCCAATGAGAAGGGTGTTCATTGCTGTTCAGAAGAATATAGGAGGGTAAACTAACCACTAGGCTATACCATGGCTAAAATAGAAGGGGAATAGTCATTCCGAGTTATTCACCTCCTAATACCACAGACGAATCAGAAAGGTTGACAATTCCATATGTTGCAAGCTAATTTCATTAACTTCCTTCAAATCAGAAATCCACAACACATACACTTTATGTCCTGGGGCATGTCAGGAAAGAAGCAGGCCTATTGACTTCCCTTGCCTGGCCAACTTGGTCTATTGGTCCCTCAGATATCTCTTGGGTGGGCATCAGTATCAGGATATATTTGTACCCCTGCCTAATGAAAATAAAAGTTCTTTAAATGTTGTATGTTTGGGTATCTTGTGTATAAACTCATGTTGCATGACTATGAAAAACTTCCTTTGAAGGATCATTGAAGTGAAGCTGCTTTTAAGGGACAGAGACAGAGACCAATGTTGGAATGCAGACTTATTTTTCTTTTAAAAAAAAAAGGAGAATAAATCCAAGGAGGGCTAACACAGTTGTTAAAGGGCTCACTTTGCAAGCATGAGGACCTTAGCTTGATCCCAAGAAACCATGGAAAAATGCCCAGGCATGCACATGTGATTCAAGCATGAGAGATGCAGATGGACAGAATCCTTTTCCTGTCTGGACAGCCATTCTAAACCAGTTGATGAGCTCCAGGCCAAAGAAAGTTTGTGCTTCAAAGGAGGCTGATGGCATTCCTGAAGATGACACCAGAGGCTGCCCTTTGGCCTTCACATGTACTCACACACATGTGCATCTATCTACTCACATTTATAGACACAAACACACTACACAAATACATGCATTAAAAAGCTAAAAAGAAGAAAGAAAGCTTAAAGTCAACCATGCCCCAACATAACAATAATCTGGTGCCAAACAGTAAAACCAAAATAAAAAAAAATTAGGTTTGATTTAACCAAGTCCTTACCTTCTGGGATCATTGAATTGCACAGAAGGACAATTCATCCTAAATAATTCCCCATGACATGCAAATTAAAGAAGAATAGGATAGAAAAACTACAAGATTTAGATGGGCAAACAAGCAGTTGCACGTGAGTAGAGCAAACGGAGCTTTGAGTCTCCTATGCTAACTGACAAATTGTCCTCTAGAGTCCAATTCCCAGCCTCAGCATCACTTTGCCACAACGGCCTGTCCAGCCTAATGGCTCTCCATGCCAAGAAGGGCAGTCAGTGTGATTAAAAAAACTATGAACAAAATGGCCTGGTAATTAACCGTCTTCTTTTTAAAATATAATTGTGGTCAGTGAGATTGATGGGCTCTTTTGGTCATTAACAATCTATTTAACAACTGTAAATTTAAAGTCATTGCTTTCCTGAGCCCTAGTGTTAAAGAGGTCAGGGGGCCAGGCAGAGTTAAGAGCTGGAAAATTAAGCCAGAATGTGAAAAGCAAGATTTACAAAGTCCTGTCCCCTGAGAGCGCTGTGGACCTAAATGGAAACGAGTGTTATTGATGCTATGGGATGTATTTAATTGCTTTTTCAAGAGGAAAAAAAATTCTTAATTGATGCCCTATGCACAGGAATATAACATAGGTGGGAGTGGTGAATAGCTAAAGATTGAACCCAGACACAAATCAAGACTTTAAAAAAATGAACCACCTACCCATCATAATTAAAACAGTACTTAACACGATGTAAGACCTAGGACGTATCTTTAGTCACCTTTGAGCATTCTCAAATAACCAATTCTTGACAAGGATTTTCAAATGCCAGATAAACCACATGCAAGTGTTAGGCTGTCTTTAATAAATCTGAGAATCTGCTTGACTGAAACAAATACTCGTGACAGCATTTCATGCTAGGCTGCACTTAGCTGTGTTACCAGTGAGTGATCCCATAGCCGTCATCACACCTCATTTTGACCTTAAGTTCTTTGCTGTTGTCATTTTCTTTTCTTTTTTTTGTGTGTTTGTTTTTATTTTTTAATTTTGTTTTTGGCTGAAGCTTATGCTGGTCTACTTGTTTTATTCCAGGCTCATGAACCCAGTCAAAGGGGCAGACAACTAAATCTTCCTCTGGATTACTTTCTAAGCAGCACAGAGTCTCAGTGCAAGGTTTGAACATGCCACTCAGCTCAGGCTCACCCTACCAGTGGTCTAGGAAAGAACCAGCGGAAAGAAGGAAAGGGAAACACATCTTTTTCTACCCTTGTGCTTTGGATTGTTGTTGGGAGCTCTTCCTAAAGAGGAAGAAAACACAGGGAGGTACTTGAGAGATGGCTCAGTTGGGCAAGAGTGCTTATTGTGCAAGCTTGAAGGCCTGAGCTTGAATCCATGCCCAGCATCCCTGTAAAAAGCTAGAAATCATCTCGTGCCTGCTGATAACCCCAGGACTGTTGGGAGGTAGGTGTGGAGACAGGAGGATCACTGGAGCTTGCTGGCTGCCGGTCTAGCACCATGCTAGGTAAGAGATCCTGCCTCAAGGGAGTAAGGCAGAGTGACAGAGGACACACAAGCTCTTCCAGTGGCTTCTGCTCAGAAGCACATCTGTCCACACACATATGTGCATACAATACACACACACACACACACACACCTACACACTCACACAGAACAGGGAAATAAACTATGTTCTGTACACTTTCATCTGCCACAAACAGCCCTGTAACTAATCTATAACAAAGGTGTCCTCCCAAAAGGAGAAGAGGAAACCCCTGGTGAAGGGCTGAACTTTCCACTGCGATACGGCAACATCACAGTTCTGCTGATTTCCACCGAAGCAAAGGTGCTCTGTCTGCATGGAAAACGGCAAAGGAGGAAGCAGAACTGTGCTAGTGCTATTGATTAAAGTTCAAAGGAGCCTGAAAAGCTCCCGGTATTTCAAGTGTTTTCTTCTTCTCTAGAGGGTCACTGGGTATTAACTCAGGTGTCTCCAGAAGCCCCATGTTTGGCCTCAGAAAAACTCACAGCTTAATATTCCAGGATGAAGAAGAATTTGGTCTTGATGGGTAAATAGTTTTCAGCTAAAATATCATTCCTGATCATGAATACTAGCAAACAATGGACTTAATGTAAAACAAATCAGGTGATCAGTTGTCAGTGGCTAGCGAAGACGCTCACCAGAGGGCTAAGAGCCTGGATTCTCAAGGCACCGTGCAGGATGAGTCCCAACCCTGTTCCTCTTTAGCTTGGTGTGAAATTTAATTTCAACTCACTGAGTATGAAATTCTAAAAAATAAAAATTATCCCATAATTTTATCATAAGCATTACATAAATAACACAGATATATTTTTATAATATCCAGTATATAACTTTCACTTAATAAACATTCACTTAAATGACAAATAAGAGATGAAACTGGAGATCATTGTGTTAAGGAAATAAGCCAGATTTGTATTTGTCAAAAAGACAAATAAATGTTTTTTCCCTAGACCTCAAAGCAGTAAAGCTTGTAGTAGATGTAGGAGGTTGGGCAGAGGAAGGGGGCATGAGGGGCAGGAACAGAGGATGGCATAGGGGCAGACAAAATCAAAGCAAATGGCATGCCTATATGAGAACGTTACAGTGAAGCCCAGTATTTTACACAATGAATATTGTCTGAAAAGAAAGCAACATTAGCCTCACCACCAGCGGCTGGTCATCACTGCTTATTGTTAATTATAATATGGCGCTGGTTTGGTCTCTGCCTATCTGACACTGTCTACTTTAGACTTCAATCTTCACTTGATACGTAGACCTGACAGGCACCACACTTTGAGGTCAAGGTGGTGGTGGAGAACAGCAGAAGCCACCCTGTGCAGTCATTGTATGCAAAACAGGAATTTAGCCGAGCTCACCTCCGGAGTGGAGCGTGTTCTAATGGTGATGGTCTAATGGATTTGGACCTTGAAAGATAACATGGTATTTTACTGAATTAAACTTTTAGGACATTGAAAAATGATCCAAATTGGTACATTTTTAACCAAAACAACCAGACTACTGGGTTTCCCTGGCTACTTAAAACATTCAACCCCAGATTTACTCCCCTCAGCTCTGCTGCAGGAAGGGTGAGCAGCAGGAAGCTGGTTCAGCTCCATGTATTTTGAGCCTTGGCAAATGTGGAAGTTGTCTATGTCAGTAGTGGGAAAATAATTGTTTTAGAATCACAGACATAAGGACAACAGACTTGGAGCTCCTGAGAGTCATTGTCGTTAAGCTTCAGGGGTTGGAATTGATACTCTCCAGATGATATCAGGAGATCCTTTTTGTTGTCAAGCATGGGTAGAAGGTGTCTCTGCCATTGAGAGAGCATATACCTGGGATGGTGCTGGGCTTCTCTTCTCCCATTCAAAACTCCTCCAAAGTTCTGTTCTGAAATACCATCGGTACCAAAGTCAGAATGCCTGTGCACATATTAGTGTGGACTCAGCTGCTGATCATTCCCCTACCATCCTGAAGCCATGCACTGCTGTGTACCCTGTGTGGGACATGGGACATCACACCTCACAGCGGCTTACATAATGTTTGTGGGGGATCTATCAGGGTGCTGTGTAGACAACAGCATTGTCTATTTTTCTACACAGAAAAGCCTGCAGTTCTTTGATATCAAGGTCAGAAAGGAAAGGGAAAAAGTTTAGGGATGGTTGGGCATAACTTTGCCTGTTTGGTCCTTTAGATGCCACTAACAAAGCTGCTGTTCTTCCAGCCTATCGTCCCTTCACAGTGGCTGGGAACACAGTTGCCTATGGAGCATCAGTTCCCCCATCATAGCAGCTAGTTGACAGAGTTGACCTAGCATACCCTAGACCATATTTTTGATCTTCAGCACCATAAAAGTTGGCCAAGATGGCTCTTGTCTGTAATCCCAGAACTCGATGGAAACAGGAGGACCAGGAGTTCAAGAATAGCTCTGCTGACCTACTGAGCTCAAGGTCAACCTGGGCTCCATGAGCTGTTCTGTGGAGCCTGTCTCAAAACAAGCAAATTCAACTATATCTGGAATCCATTGGTCATCTCTCATGCTTAGAACTTTGGGCAGGCACTCTCAAACCATCAGAGTCATTGTGATAACTCATATTCTACTTTGTTCTTGATGTCTCTCTGCCATTTTAAACACAATAATCACAGCACTGTTTTAAAGGGAGGGAGCAGATTTCTCCATGTCTATGTTCAAAATCTTCCAATGTCCTCAGAATGCCTTCAAACGCTGGGCACCGTCCATGACTTGACATTGAGCACATTTACTGTCTCCCTGCTTAACAAAATGTGTCTACTTCTTTTGTACTCTAAAGCCTCTGTACCATCCTTGGAATGCTGGCCCTCTATATCCCTACATGACTGGCAATGTCCCATCATTCAGGAATCCATCCCTACAAGACTGGCAATGTCCCATCATTCAGGAATCCATCCCTACAAGACCGGCAATGTCCCATCATTCAGGAATCCATCCCTACAAGACTGGCAAAGTCACATCATTCAGGAATCCATCCCTACAAGACTGGCAAAGTCACATCATTCAGGAATAAGTTAAAAGTGAGCTTGCCCAAAACAAAAGTGTTGAATCATCAACTTTTCTATCCGTGGGAATCAGATATATTATTTTTAACTGCCTGTGGGGTACAGTCTGAGACTTTATTATTTTTCAATTATTGTACAGCCTTTACCATAAGAAGACTGACACTGTGAGATAGGGAGCCTGTTTTCTGCCGTGTTTGGGGCATAGCACTGGGCATAAGAGAGAGGTCAATGTATAGCTCCTGGATTCTAAGCATAAAAGAACTTCTTTGTAAGTGAATCATCTAAAGGAAGCATCTGAAAAGGCATCAATAGGAATTGTGGCTTACAAAAGAGTTTCTCAGAATTTCCCAATTCATTTCCAAATTGCATGCTTTATTTAAAATATCAATTCAACATAAGACTAAGCACCGAAGCTACTAGAGAAGTTGACATTTCTCAACCAGCAGCTATAACTCAGAAACTGAATTCACAGTATAACTTTCTCTTCTCATAAGTCCCAAATTAAACTTTATCCAATATTTTCAAATATCACTTCAGAGACAGTAAAATAATGGAAGAACAAAAAAATATACTTAATGATGCTCAGTATCTAACCAAAAAAGTATTTTTGTATTTTTCCAAATATGGTTAAACTAGCATGGTACAAAAATTTATTTAAATCTGTTTTCTTACATAATTGTGTTATCATAAAAACATACCTGACTCTTTTATGCTCATAAGCAATATGTATAATAATAGTGTACTATGCCAAAGACTTGTGGAAACAAAGATGATATCAACGTATAATGTTACTTTGGGGAGATCACATCACACTTCTGAATGGAAGTCAGCCATATAGAAAAAGCCAGAGATAAGTTGAGGATGACAGGGAATTTGGTGAGTGGTGTCACATAGAACCAGGCAGAATCAAGAGACCAGGCTCCGCCCTCCTCTAATTTATGCTATGTTGTACCCAAATAGCA
Source organism: Ellobius talpinus (assembly GCA_001685095.1). NCBI lineage: Eukaryota > Metazoa > Chordata > Mammalia > Rodentia > Cricetidae > Ellobius > Ellobius talpinus. The sequence continues at coordinate 11,794 of LOJH01040407.1, forward strand.
TTTCCTCAGGCTGTGCCTTGCTTCAGGAGACAAAATTTTATAAGCAGCCTTTAGCTCCATTTGGAGAGAGAAGGGATACTATAGCCCTGGAAGGACTGGAGTCTGCACAGCCTGTCAGGTTGATATAGGATGATAAATGGATAGACAGGAAGCCACTCTACCTGCTTATTGGGGTGAACTGGGACCGTGAGCACATATGGGCACATTAAAATCTTATTAGAGGAACTAGACCCATGAACTTATCAGACATGCCAGACTAAGGAAAGAGTATAACTTCCTCACCTGGACCCCATAAAGTGATGAAACCCTAACGCTGAGGTGGCATTGCCTTACACCAACTTACCATGTGACATCCATGCTTGATCCATGGGTGGATAAGTGGAGGGCTTCATGGCTATCCCTGGAGCTGAAGTTCAACTTTGTCCCTTGCTGTTGTCAGGGATTACTCAATGGCTTGCTGGTCTACCTGTCTACCTTTCTGAATCTGAACCCAGACTCATTGCTTCCTGACTGGGGCATGTGTTCAGCCTTTCACCTTGCAGATGGAGCAGCTTTGCTCTCAAACTCCAGGGCTGCTCCTCACTTGAGTCCTTTTCATATTCCTGTCTATCCAGGAAAGTCTGCAGAGATACAGAGAGCATCCAGTGACCACAACAGTAACGGAAGATTTTAAGGTATGTTGGTCCATATTACTAAATCAAGACCTTGAGGGCAGCACTCTCTTTCACCCTAATGTTTCATCTCTACTACTCTCCCTGTTTTCACACATGAGAACTGTTTGACAAATATTTGATGTCTCTTCCAGTGAAACAGTAAAGCCATCTTTAGTTGTGAACAAACATAAGTTCAAATTCCTAGAATTTCCCAGGAAAGGTCTGCAGCCTAGAGACAAGAAGTCACAAACCAGGCAGGCTGGCCTTTTGGTCTGGTGATATCTTGCATAGGGTTTGTTGTGGGGAGTTGTTTCCTTTTGTTTTAGTGAAAAATGGCTGTTTCATTTTTTTTCCAACAACCTAAGGTGAAAATTGTTTCTCAGTGTCAAAAACAGACTCCCAGCCTTCCCAGGAATGGTGCTGAGATCTGGAGTCTGTACTCCATATTTGGGACTGGCAAGCACAAGCCAGAAGGGAGAAGACAATTGCCATTCTCAGATAACAAGCAATCACTACAGACAGCTTCTGTTTTCCCTCACTCTCAGTTCTTTCAATTATTTACGGGCTTTGTCTGTCTTTTGCAGACATTTCACCTTACAACACACGCAATGAATGAAGAGCCGGGAAGTTCAAGTTTGTACACCGATCTCTCATTCACAACAGTACAATTACAGCCACGATAGAAAAGGAACAATAGTGACAATAATAGTGGCTGCTGCCATATAATGAGACTGGCATGTCAGGTGTCCCATGAGGCAATTAATAAACATTGTCAGATGGGATCTTCCACAACATGAAAAACATCCCAGCCTCATTCAATTAACACTGAGACCAAAACCATGAGAGGCATCTCTGAGCTTTCGTTCTCATTGTTTCATTACGAAGCCACAAGCATCTCCTCACCACTCTAAGTCCATTTTGGCCTGCAGTTTGACTCCAAGGACAAACTAAGGTGTAATGCTAGTCAAGAGGCAACTCTTATATTTTGTTCCTTTACTAACAATGAACTTGAGGAATAAGAAGTGGCGTTATCTCTAGTAGACTATGCGGCCACAAGAGATGGCATGGATGAGACACCGAACTGCTCACACACTTTCACAACTGCAAAGTCATCTCTTCTGAAAGGGAAGAAGAGTGTGGGAAAACCAGGACACTTGGAGTAAAGTGGGGAAAACTCCTTTATTTAATCACTTAAAGAAAACAGTGGCCTTATGCTTTTGCTAGTCACCAGCCTTGGACATCAAGGAGCCGTGACTGGAAGAGAAATCTCAGTAGAAGCAACAACAGATCCTTAAAGTTGCTGTAGCTTCATGACAGACACCATGGAAAAGATAAATGGCAATTGAGAGTTTAAGACTCAGATGTTGTGACAATGCATTCTTTGCCAGGCCAGGAAATGGAAGACTATTATGGGAAAATGCTCTTGTAGCCTGCAAATTTTCATTCATATTGGTCTAATAAAATGCTGATTGGCCAGTAGCCAGGCAGGAAGTATGGGTGGCCTGACTAGAGTAGGAGAATTCTGGGAAGAGGAAAGGCAGAGACACAGTCACCAGTCAGACACAGGAGAAGCAAGATGAGAATGCTTCAGTGAGAAAAAGTACCAAGCCATGTGGCTAAGCATAGACAAGAATTATGGGCTAATTTAAGTTGTAAGAGCTAGTTAATAATAAGTCTGAGTTAATAGGCCAAGCAGTTTATAATTAATATAAGGCTCTGTGTGTTTCTTTGGGACTGAACAGCTGAGGACCAGGTGAGACAGAAACTTCTATCTACAGAAAACACTTTTTATGAGGGTTCACATAGAAGGAGCTGAAGAAATGGCTCACTCAGAAAAGTGTTTGCCATACATGCATGAGGACCTGCATTCAATTCCCACAGCATGAGAAAATAGCTGGGCATGGTATATGTTTTTAGTTCTAGCATCAGGCAGGTGGAGATAGGCAGACAGAACCCAGGGACTTGCTGCTCAGATAGTCCCTCCCCACCACCAAGCAAATTTCAAGCCAATGAGATATCCTGTACCCCCCCAAAATAGATGATGCCTAGGGAACAATACCTAAGGTTCACTTCTGGTCTCTACACCTATGTGCACTCACTTGGGGCAGGGAGAGAGGGAGAGAGAGAGAGAGAGAGAGAGGGAGAGAGAGAGACAGAGACAGAGAGAGAGACAGAGNGAGAGACAGAGAGACAGAGAGACAGAGAGAGAGAGAGAGAGAGAGAGAGAGAGAATGAATTTGGGACTTTTGAGGTCATGTATAAACAAGTAATCATGGTTCTTTTCCAACAAAACTTTACTTATAAAGTCAGACCCAGCTCCCAGGGATGTTCTGCTGCCTTTGTGCTAAGGCATCGGGGAGACAAAGCATGGACTCTCTACAAAGTCTGCAGGGCGAAAATGATACAGTGTCTGGATAGGACTTTGCCTTAGGGTTAGAATCATTGACTTCCACCATCCCTATTCTTTCTCTCTCTGAGATGTGTAAACTCATTATGTCTGATTTACCAAAAGTAAATAAAACTAAGAAGTTGCAGAAAAAGAAATGTCTGGTGCATTCCTACAAGGTACTAATACCCTTTTACCAGGCAGCTCTGCACAGAAGGCAAAACTAGAGAAGAATTTCTCCAGGTATCATAGAGGGGTACCGAGAGGGTAGAAGAGCTTACACGCAGAAGATCCCTATTTCGAATCTACAGCACAAACACAAAGATCTAACTGAAATAATGAACACAGGATCTGAATGGACATTTCCCTCAAAGAAGCCACACAATTGACTAAAAATCATGAGAAATATCCAACAGGGTTAGCAACCAGGGATGGAAAATCAAATCAACATCACAATGAGTAATCATTTCACAGACAGTGGGATGACTATAATTGCAAAATCAGAGGAGGCTTCTTAATAAAGATACAGGGGCATTGGAGCCATTGCTGAAAACGTAAAACATAGTGACTGCATTGGAGACAGCCTTGGCAGAATCTTCAGGAATGAAACATGTAGTTGACATATGACACGGTAACTCCATTCATTTCTAGCTTTATATGTAAGAAAAATAAAAAATATATGTCCATATAATACTTATAAGTGATTACCAAGAAGCAAAGTATGGAAAGAACCTATGAATTTCCACTCAACAATGAACAGATAAATGTGGGATGTTCTCTGACAGCAGTGGAGAGGTTTCTGCCCAGCAAGCCTCTGGAATGGAAGAAATAGTTGCAATATGTCCATAATGTCCATAATATATTCAGACTATCTCAGGTGAGCATGTGGTTCAATAGCAAAATAATAGTAACCTAAATTTTAAAGATAGATAAAGGTCTTACACTGACTTTTTTCACTATCGCGGCTGAAAACCAAGGTTTTCTGCACGCTGAGTAAATGTGCTGCCACTGAGCTACATCCCTGGCCATTCTTTCAAAGAAGCAATACAAATAGCCAAGAGGTTTATGATAAAATGCTCAGCTCCATTAATCATCAGGAAAGCACAAATCAAAACCACAGGCTATCACTCCACACTTGTTAGGGTGCATGTGACAGAGAGTCAGAAGAACAAGAGGAACACTTGTGCATTGTTGGTGGGAGTGTATTTTAATGTTGGTACCATGACATGAAAAAGCATTGTATAGGATTCTTGACATTTAAAAATTGAACTACTGTCCAATCTAGCCATCTGAATTCTGGGTATGTATACAAGAAAAATAAAGATTATTATCTCCAAGAGATATGAACACTCCCATGCTTACTATAGCTTTATTCACAATACCCAAGATAAAGAAGTAAAGTGTCCACTGAAAGACAAATGAATGAACAAAATGGAGTGTGTGTGTGTGTACATGATATGCAGGAATATAATTTGGCCTTAAAACAGAAGGCAAATTTTTATTACTAACAGCATATATTAACCTAGAGGACATTAAAGACAGACAGAAGAAAAATAGGGTACATACTCACTCACAGGTGGAATCTTAAAAAGTTCAACTCCCAGAAACGAAGAGTACACTGGCAGTTCCCAGGGTCTGGGACGTGAGGACATGACGCTAAGGGATAAAAGCTCAGCTACAAGGTGACTATATTCTGATAATCTCGTTAAAGCCTAGTAACCATGGTCAACAATTTATTGTATATTTGATTGTGTTGAGAGGAGATATTAACTGTTCTTACCACAATGAATCTGGTGGTCATCTGCGGTGATATGCTGGATATTTTAGTTAGCTTAGTTGTGGTAATTGCTTCACCATGTACACAACATGTGTCATGCCATCGTTGTTTATAGCACACACAAACACACATTCACAAAAAACACACAAATATATTCAATCATTCTTCAACAACACTGGAATATATGAAATACTTGTACGAACATTTTGAAACTTTACCCTAATAAAATCTTATAGGATCACATGAAATTATTAATTTATATACTTTAAATAAATGAACCGCACAGCATTTGAGTGAAATTTCAATAAAGTTGTATTAAAAATGGAAGATTCCACTTAGTGGATGACACAAAGGCACAGCTATAAAAGATGACAAAAATTATTTTTAGTCCACCTGAGGTCAGTCATAAACTTGACTCTTTTATTATTTGGGTCCTCTGAGATCCAGACCCCTTTTGCTCTCTTGTTTTGAGAACTGTAGGGGAAAGCATGTGGGAGGGTCTAGAGGAGCCAGGCGTTCTCAGTGAGCTTCTTCAGAAACATGGACAGTGTGGGGCCAGAGACAGAACTTTTGGCATCACCATGAACGTCAATTAGAAAGAACAGAAGTGGGAATGAGCTGGCTTACTGGCAGGCACGTCTGTCTAAAAGCTGGTGCCTGGATGCTGTTGGTAAGAAGTCAAGACAGCAAAGTGGCCTTTAAAAGGTTCTTAGAAGCTCACCTCAGACACTGGAAGATCCCTAACTCTGCCATGGACAGATGGCTTTGTATTTAAAGAAACTAACCTACCAAAGTGCATGGCAGAAATTCAGGGGACTGGATGCAGAGCCCAGGGCTGTTTGCTAATGAGGGTCAGAAGAAAGGACAGCCACAAGGATGGTCAGGAAATTAGAAGTCTGCCTCCCACATCAGTACATAACCGCCATAGCAGAATGATTAATACCAGGGTTAGATTTTACTGATAAGCTCTAGGTAGGAAAGTAGGCGCGTAGTTTAAAAATCCATGCCTTAAAAATAAGAAAAAAGGCTGCAAAGAGGGAAGTCCCAGGGAGGTACATGATTTTGCTATATTTTGGAATTACATCAGAATCTCTCATGTTAAGCTTTAGGGATGTATTGGGCAAATAGAATGATTTGATAAAATCATGGAATTTTCTCTATAATTAAGAGAAGATGTGGGACGTGGTGACACACATGTTTAATCCCAGCACTGGCAGAGGCAGGTGAATTCGAGGGCAGTCTGATCTACAGAGTAAGTTCCAGGACAGACAAGGCTACACAGAGAAATGCTGTCTAGAAAAAACAAAAACAAGCAAACCCCAAACACAACAGCAACCTGAAAAAACAAACAAACAAACAAACAAACAAACAAAAACCCAAACAAACAAAACCTCAAAAGCAAAACAAACAAATAAAATCAAGAAAAGCAAACTAAGGACAATATTTTGGAACCTTGTAAAAAAAATCTCAAATAGTGACATATGAGGACCTCTGACAAGACAAAAATAGGGATTACCAGTAGTTTGGCAAGAAAAGCTAATGTAATATAACCTAGTGTGCTAACTACTTCTAAATGACAACTTAACATAACTTAGAATTACCTGGGAAGACAGCCTAAATTTAATAATTATCTAGATTAAATCAATTTGTGAGGTTTGTAATAATAGATAAATAAGTATCTTTAATAACAAAGGTAATGCTACAAAGTATTTTCTTTATTATAAATCGATAAGGCAAACACCAGCCCATTGTGAGTAGTGCCATTCCCTTTTAATGGAGCTCCTGAACTATAAAACAGAGGAAAAATCTAGATGAGGGCAAGCGGACACGCAACGAAGTGTTATTCTCTTTTTGCTCTTGACTGTGGACGTGACACGTTGCTTGAGTTTCCTGAAACGATGGTGTGTAGCTTGGAATTGTAAGCATCACCCCCCAAAAAAATCCTTTCTCACCAAAGTTGCCTTTTGTAAGGGTATTTTATCAGAGTAACAGAAGTAAATCTAGGGTACCTGGTAATTGAAAAAAATGGTGATAAAATTCAAGAATGCTAAGGTTAGAGTATGCAGAATGGGGGCGCTATTACTAATGGTATGTGTGAAGAGGTGGCATTTCCTGCAGTCATGGCATGGTTTCTATGTCAGATACATTAAGTCTGAACACCTGATCAATTAAATCTGTATGTCTGAGTTTAACTAACCATGCCTGACAGATCTTTTACATATTTAAATGAAAAGCACATTAGAAAACAGGAAATTGCAATAGGTTAACTTCTTTGACAAATAAAAATACTAGGAATGTGACTTTTCAGCACGTAAAGATTACCTAGAAACTCAAAAGGATTCTTAAGTAAGATTAAAAACCATTATTTCACATAATTTAATGATATTTTATAATAATCAAACATTGGAAATGAAAAAGTTCTGTCTCTGATTTTCTCTGCCTCTGTCTTATTCTTTCTGTTGTCTCTCTGCCTCTCTGTTTCTCTCTCTCTCTCTCTCTCTCTCTCACACACACACACACACACACAC
>LOJH01040408.1:0-12522 GCA_001685095.1 Ellobius talpinus
GAGTGCTAGAGATTCAGAACACACGGTTCCATAAGTCAGGTGCCTACTATAATGACATGGGATCTGAGTTCAGATTCCTAGCACCCACAGGAAGGTCAGATGTGGCAGTATACGTCTGTAACCCCAGAGGTGGAGGGGCAGACATGGACAGACCCTGGGGACTCTGGACAGCCAGTCTAGGTGAAACTCAAGGTTTAGTGAGGGACCCTGTCTCAAAAATATAAGGTGGGGAGCAAAGGGAGAAGAATCCAACGTTGACTTCTGGTTTTCATGCACAGGCGCTTGAATGCTTGCGCACACCATGTGCATATACCCTCTCACAAGAAGGAAGGAACAGATGAAGGAAGAAGGAGAAAAGGAAAGAGGGAAAGCAAAACAAACAAACAGAACAAAACAGCCCCTGTCTTGTGTGGGTCACCACAGTTGTTCTGTCTGAAGATACCAGTGGCCCAGTGGAGCCCAAGGAAACGGCTCTGCTGCAGTCACTAAAAGGACTGATGTCATTGTAAAAGACACATTCTCCGGACACATTCTCTCGCTCAGTTGGACCAGAAGGATGTAGAATTCACTCTCCTGACACGTGATGCTTCCTGTGTGTTCAGTGCTGACAGATTATACTCCATCTGTTTGTTCCCACCTGTGCAGGAGCTGCAAGTTGAGCCACTATCCCTAACCAGCCACATGTACCCACTGGCTGCTTACAATTCCCCTGAGTCTTGGTGACATTCATAAACTGATAGCAGTCTGATCCCAGCTATAAAAATGACAGTCTGGTAAGAAGCATCCTTGCACAAGCTATGAGGAAGTTCAGCAGATTTCCATTTGAAACCCAGCACCGGTCACTTCCTAATGCTCCTGTCATTTCATGTGCAATGGTAGGAGCCTTCCCTGTAGCTGGGAGGTTAATCAGTCCTGCATATTCTCTGTGGTTTTCCTGGGAAGACAGATCATGAAAGACCATCCGAACTCGGCTGCCAGAATCATTTGCCCACACTTTAGACTCCACTGCCCCATTCTGCCAAGGTGGTTTCGGGTTTTACATTATAAAGGAAAAGACACTAATTACCCAAGGAATACAGAAGCTAAGAAGAAGCTCCAGAGAGAGAACAGAATTAATAGTCATATCTGTGTGAGCAGAACACAGATTTGCGGTGCTGACCGCCAAGAAGCAAATGTGGTAGAGTTCATTCCCTATTCTGTTTGACCCGGGCTGCTCTCAAGGGTAGCATTTAGCTGTCTAGTGAGTCCCCTTCGACTTTAGAAGGAAGGAAGAAAAGAAGGAAGGGGGAGGGAAGAGAAGCAGAGGGGTGCTGGTGAGATGCTAGCTGAATTATGGAGTGTCCATCTAGTAGGGGGGGAGCCGCTGCACTTGAGGACTCAGCCAAGGAGAACAGTAGAAAACAATAAATTATTTTGGCTGCGGAGAATAAGGGCTTGTTGGTGGGAAAGGCTCAGAACAGAGTGCCTGGGAGGGCAGGGGAGGGAGTACAGTAGGGTTTTGATTTGATGCCAGCCTCCCTAAAGTTTTTAAAAGACAGCTGGAGCTATGGTTGCTGCCCCAGTCTTCTCTCAGCTCCCTGGGGACACACAGTGCTGCCCAGCTTATATCTTTGCCACCTGGATTGGGGAGGGGGGCTTCCTGGTCTAACTTGAGCCATTTATATGTTTATTAAATTTCAGATCGGTGAATGTGTGCTGACTCAAGGGATTAGCACAACACCAAATGTCACAAAAACATAGGAAAGAAAATACACACACACACACACTCCATTTCTCTCAACTCTCCCAACCATCCAGTCTTCTCTGCAGAGTTTTTGCTCAGCCACAATCCTTGGATGTCCAATCCTGTCGAAATCACTCCTAATTAATACCTTTCCGCCTCCTACTGAAAGGAAAACAATTTACAATTAAGTCAGGCCGCCTCCGTGTAATCAATGTAGCACCTTCTATGTGTGTTTTGAATCGTACTCTCACATTTCATGATTCGTTTGTTTTACAAGATTTGTAAACTGCAGACAATTATGGTGATAATATGGCTGAGGTGTTTGGTTTTTATCTCTTCGCAGTAAATTGTGATTGTTCCAGCCTTCTCAGTAACGGTCTTCATCGCTCTCTCTCTATTTCTCCCCATCAACTGGCAATAAATGCAATTTTCTTTTTGGAAAAAAAAGGAATGTTCGCTTATTATAATTAGATCACCTATTCAACTGGTGATATAATTAAATAATTTCCTGGTAGGCATGACTCAATTAAATTAATTACACTAACACAGATATTCTATGGTACATGCCTCGAAAATGTAATATCAAGTATATTAACTCAGTTTTGTGTCATTTTTTTCTGCATAGGCAAAGAGTGCTATCTGGATAATTAAGCAGGCAATTTTGCTTTTGAAAGATGCTATCAAAGGATGCAAAGATTTTGGTCCAGAGTTTTTATTAGAAAACAGAGCAGGGCTGAGGATGTAGCTCAGGTGGTAGAGGCCATGAAGCCCTGGGACCCATTCCCTGTAGGGCATAAACCAGAAATGGTAAGTGCCTATAATCCCAGCACTCAAGAGATGGAGGCAGGAGGATCAGGATTTCAAGATCATCCTCAGCCACATCAGGAACTTGAGTCTATCCTGGGCTACCCAAGATCCTGTCTCCAATGGCAACAACAATAACATTTTAGAAGGAGACAAGGCTGGAGAGAGTACTCCATGATTAAGAGCACTGGTTGCTCTTCCAGAGGACTTAGATTTGATTCCCAGCATCCATACAATGGCTCATAACCATTGATAACTCTAGTTCCAGGGGATCCAGTTCCCTCTTCTGACTTCTTCAGGCTCCTTCCATTTGTTGCACATATGTACATTCAGACACATATGCATGCACACTCAGACATAAACACACATACACATTCAGGTATACACAGGTATATATGTATATGTATGTGTGTTTATATATTTATATTTCACATATGCACGTGTGTGCTGTCCTGGCTAATTTTATGACAATTTGACATAAGCTTAAGTCATCAGAGAGGAGGGAACCTCAGCTGAGAAAATGCCTCCATAAGATCAGGTTGTAGGCAAGCCTGTGGGGCATTGTCTTAGTGATTGATGGGAGAGAGCCCAGGTCACTGTGGGCACTGCCATCCCTGGGCTGGTGGTTCTGGGTTCTATGAGAAAGCAGGCTGAGCCAGCCATGTGGGACAAGCCAATAGGCTGCCCTTCCCCTTCCATGGCCTCTGCATCAGTTCCTGCCCAGTTTGAGTTCTTGCTCTCACTCCTCTTGATGATTAACTGTGATATGGAACCATGAGTGAAATAAACCCTTTCCTTCCCAAGTTGCTTTTGGTCATGGTGCTTCGTTGTGGCAATAGATATCCTAACTAAGACACGCACGCAGAGCAGATGCTGGGATTAGACAAACGAAACACAGCTGGGACCGTTGCCCATGCAGGCCACCTTAGCATCTGGGACCTGTTCCCTTCATTATTCACTTCTTGGGAGATGTCCTCAGTCACCTTGTTGAGAAGAGCTTTTGGGCTTAGGAAAGGGAGACACCCCTGGTAGGCTGCTTGCTGAAGTCTAAAAAGATTAAGACTTAAAAGGAACATCTCTGGTAGGATAATCCACCCCCACCTCTCTAAACCCAGAACATCCTTCGGCTTTCTACCTGTTGGTTCCTTCCTGGAAGAAGCTTTAAAAAGTGTTTCAAAGGAAGAAAACATAGGCAACCTGGCAGTGGGACTCTCACCTCTGTGGTAAAATATGGCAGTGGTGAGTCTTCCTCCACAGCGGCATGAGTGACCTCTCATTAACTAGGTTAGGGGCATGGACAACTGAATTGCCATTTGGGGAATGTAAAATGAAATGGGATTTTATTTATTTATTTTTTAACCTTACTGCCGCCTGAATTTTAAGTTCCTTAAACATAACCACAGCAGAAGCCATACTCTTCTGACATGCTCAAGAACAAAATATGGAGCTTAGCTTAAAAAAAAAAGAACTGTGTGTGTGTGAATGTGTGTGAGTGTGTGAGTATGTGTGTGTGGTTGTGAGTATGTGTGTGTATGTGTGTGTGTTTGTATGTGTGTGTATGTGTATGTGTTTGTATGTGTGAGTATGTGTGTGTGAATATGTCTGTGAGTGTGTGTGAGTATGTGTGTGTGTTTGTGAGTATGTGTGCATGTGTGTGATTATGTATGTGAGTATGTGTGTGTGTTTGTGAATATGTGTGTATGTGTGTGAGTGTGTGTATGTGTGAGTGTGTGTGTGAGTATGTGTTTGTGAGTGTGTATGTTTGTGAGTGTGTGTATGTGTGTGAGTATGTAGTGAGTATGTGTGTGAGTGTGAGTATGTATGTATGTTTGTGAGTATGTGTGTGGGAGTGTGTGAGAGTGTGTGTGTGTGAGTGTGTGTGTATGTGTGTGTGTGCATAAGCTAATCAGATATATTCATCTGGGTATTCACATTTGGAGGGCAAAGGCCGATGCTGGTGTCCTTCTCTGTCGCTGTCTACCTCAGTAATCAAGGTCTCTCGACAAACTTGCCTTTGATTAGGTGAGTGGTCGAGCAAGTCCTCCACCCCCTGAGACCCACTTGCCTTCGCTTCTCTGTTACAGACCTGCACCACAGTGTTCAATTTTGGTTTTTTCTATTTTAAACTTGATTTCTGGGGGATCTAACTCTGTTCTTCATGATTGAACATCGAGTGCTTTTTCATCCTGGACTATCTCCCAGCCCTCCAGGACTTGTCTTTTTTCTAAATCCTTTCTTTCTTTCTTTCCAAAGTAGCTTTGCAAATATTAGCTCATTTGTTTGCGAATCCAGCATCCAGCATCCGTGGTATCTGGAAAGGTGCTAGAGGGTGGGTAGGGAGTGCGTCAGGCTTGATTTAATCTTTTAGATTCCTAAGAGGGATCTGGGGAGATGAATGCCTCAATTGGTGAAGAGATTGCCTTGGAAGCACAAGGTCTGGAGCGCAGATCCCAGAACCCACATAGATGCTGGGCAGGCATGCCATCCGAGCCCCATCCCCAGAAGCCATAATTTTTTTCTTTTTAAATAAAATGTGTGGTGGTATGTTCTTAAAGTCTCAGACCTGGAGGTTAAAGACAGACATATCTCTAGAGATTTCTGCCCAGCTATCTTAGTCTACTTGTTGAGTTCCAGGCCTGTGAGAGACCCTGTCTCATAAAGCAGGTGACAGGGTCTGGTGAGAGGCTCTTTTGTGCCAATATGAGTACTGGAGTTCAGGTCCCTAGAATTCACATAAAATCCAGGCAAGCATGATACCAGCTATAATCCCAGCATTTGGGAAGTAGAGAAAGGGTTCTCTGGGATTAGCAGGTTACCTCAACTCGGCCAATTAGCAAGCAACCTCTTGGTTCTATTGAGGGACACTGCCTCAATAAAAATAAAATGTAGAGTTACTGAGGAAGACCTCTGATGTTAACCTTGGGTCCTTGCATGCACACACACACACAGAGTGTGCACGTATGTATGCATGCATGTACCCATACATACATTCACACATGCACCCACATATAACAGCATGTGTACACTCATGCATGTACACCATGCAAACATATGTACAAAGAGGGTAGATGATGCCTGATGAATGACAATCAGGTTGACTTTTGGCCTCTGCATATGTGCACACATATGTTCAGCTGCACACACAGGAGCACATACAATCCCAATAGGAATCCAGGTAAAGGCAGATGTGATCATGTGACTTCATAGAATGCTCTTTAGCCATCCACCCCTCTCTCCCCATTAAGTAGAAATCTGTACTGAGCTCCATGGATCCTGGCCAGACTTTAGATGCTATTCCTTTTGGTCAGTGTGCTTTCCATTGTAGCTCTGAAGGACCAAATGATGCCAGAAGGTAACCACATACTGCCGTGGGGATATGGCCCATCTTGAAATGTGATCTTGCTCCATTCTTCGATCCTTATTACTGACAGGAGAACAGGCTTGTGCTTCAGAGCCAACCCAGCTGTTCTGTGACTCATGGGAATATCATATTTAGTGTGTTTTCCCCTGTGAAGCGTATTTATTTAGATGACACATACTGCTGTTTAAAAGCCAACTCTGCTTTGTTCTTAAACTCAGCTTTATGGAAGAGAACAGAGGAGAGGAAAAGGCAGAATGAGCTCGTTTGAAAGAGCCAGCTGCTTGGAGCAGACTTTTCAGAGCATTTCTCCCAGTGAGTTCTCAGTGGAGACCAGAACAATGGGGAGATCAACCCTAGAGGATGCAGGGTGGGCCAGAAAGACTAGCAAGCAGCCTGATGGAACCAGCCTGTCTCCAGCATTTGTGGTTCACAAATATTGCCACCAGACATGGAGGACCACTGAAGGAGGAGAAGTGTTCCGCAGAGAAAATGTCATTATTGACCACTTGAGTTGATGTAGCATCTTGGGAGTTGATAGTGGCATTATGGCTTTTATCCTCTCTGTAGGTCATCCTCTGGAAGGTAACGGGGCCATTAGCCCTTGAACAAGCCAGATGGCCCACTCAGAGGATAGAAGCTTACCACTCCATCCCTCCCCCCATCTTATCTATACACAGACTTGGTACAGTACATGAGGCTCATGGAGCTAAGGCTCAGAACATTCCTTGAATGTATATATAGAAAATTGGAAGGGGGATGTACTACAATGAAATTAAATGGGTAAGAGATAAGTACATTCTAATCTCTCTGTGTGTATGTCTGCACACGCGTGCAGGTATGAGTATTTGAGTGGAGACCATAAGATGACCCTTTGCAATGTTCTTTGGGGCAGTCTCCATTCCTTGGGTGGCATCTACCTTTTTCTTGGAACTCACCAAGTAAACTAGGTTGTCTGGTGTGAGTCCCAGAGCCCTGCCTGCTCTGCCTTCAACTCACATGTGCGTCACCATATCCAGCACACATGTGTCACCACACCCAGCACACACGTGTCACCACACCCAGCACACACGTGTCACCACACCCAGCACACACGTGTCACCATATCCAGCACACATGTGTCATAATACCCAGCACACACGTTCACCATACCCAGCACATGCGTGTCACCATACCCAGCACACACGTTCACCATACCCAGCACACGCATGTCACCATACCCAGCACACACGTTCACCATACCCAGCACATGCATGTCACCATACCCAGCACACACGTTCACCATACCCAGCACACACGTTCACCATACCCAGCACACACATTCACCATACCCAGCACACGCGTGTCACCACACCCAGCTTTTTTTTTCTCATCTGGATTCTGAAGATGAGCTTAAGTCCTCATGCTTGCAAGACAAGCCCTTTACCAGCTGAGCTGTCTCCCTACCCTCCATTTGCTTCCAGTTTTCTTCTTTGTTGTATCTGAACCTCATGACTTTGCTAAGATAGCATGCTTTAGGGGAAGTCCCCACTGCCACTCATGAAGTGTATCCCATTGAACTTGCTCACATTTGATCTCATCACCCTTCCCTCCCGCCCAATTGCACAGTCTGAGGTCTTCCTGTTTTCCAGGTGGTGTTCTGCATCCTATCCTTCCGTCTGTAAACTCAGGGCTTTCCTAGCTCCTCCCAAAGGCACCTTCTCTGGCTCCTTAAAAGGATATTGGCTTGCCCGGTGCTGAGCATCGTGAGCCTTGCTCTTGATTCTGCTCCACAGTAAAGGATCTGCCACTACTTTGTGTTTTTGCTCCCTGCTTGCTAGCACTGTTACCCTCTATCAAGTCTAGACACCTAGAAGAATGATGTTATGGTTTGAACATAAAACATCTCCCACAAGCTCATATGTTGGATGCTCAGTGTCCAGCTGGTGTTATTCTGGGTAGTTCGGGTAACTTTTGGAGGAAGGACCTAGCTGGGAGAAATAGATCACTGTGAATGAGTCCCTGATGGCTTCTTGACTGCCACGATGTGAGCTATTCTATTCCACCACAGTCCTTTCAAGACATACTGAACCCTCTGAAACCCTGAGCCTAAATCAATCCTTTCTTCTTTTAAGTTCTATCAGATATCCTGTCAAAGTGACACACAAGCAACTGATAAGCAGGTCTTGAGCTTGATTGATAGGCAGTGGATTGGGAACAGCAACAAGAAAGGAGAATAAGGACAATGGCTGTCTCTGCAGAAATGACCTCAGATAAAGGTCCCAGAAGACATGTCACTTCCACATGTCACTCTTCACAGTCCCTTTCTGCCTATTCACAACCCAGGGTCCCCTAGTGCCCAGTTTCCAGTGCAAACCATGGGAATTCTTTTAAATTAGCTTTCAGATTTATTTAAACAAATAACAGGTTTCCTTATGCCTTTTTCATGCATGCATCTTTTGTGTTGGTTTGCTCGTGTACCTCCCACCCCCACTCCTCTTCACAGATCTCCATGCACCTTTCTGTCCTGTCTATACCTTACCACCCCTAGTATGCTCACCCCACAGGTATCCTATTGCCTTCTCCACCAACCTGCCCTTAAAGCCTTTGCCCCCACCTCATGGGCTTTGCTCTAGTTTCCTGACCTCTGCCTAAACTTTCTCACACCTAAATGCACACACGTTTAACAATTAGAAGCTGAGGTCTACCTAGGATGAACCAGAGAAGTCTGTGTTCATTTTTCTGCCGAGGGATTAGTACAGTTTTCTGTAGGTGTAGGGATGGTGGTGGTTATGTGGCCGCTTATGATGATGTTGATGTAATAGTGATGATGAAGAGGATGCTGATGGTACAGCAATGATAATGATGATGGTGGTGATGGTGATGATGGTATTGATGATAATGGTTGTGATGACAATGATGGCAATGATGATGATGATGTTTATGTTGGCGATATCGATGAAGATGATGATGATAATGGTAGCATGATGATGACGGTGATGGGTATTGATGATGATGAAGATGGTGGTGAGATATAGTAATGATGATGGTTTTGATGGTGAAGGTGGAGGTTGTGAAGATGATGATAATAGTGGTGGTAACAGCAGCAGTCAGTGGTTTGTATTTACTAACTCATTTAGTCTCCAGAATACCCTTATGGACTAAATAACATCCTTATGATGCTGAGGGTCTGGAATGGAATCCAGGGCCATGTTAGGCAAGTGTTCTAGCTTTGAGTTACATCCACATTCTTCCATTCCCCTTTGTTTTTCCAAACTGGAACTTGCTATGTATCCAGGCTAGCCTCAAATTCACAGTTGTTCCGTCTGCCTCCAAGGGAGGATGACGGGCATGTATCTGTCATTCCTTGACATCATGCAGGGTGTCAAATGCTCTTATGACCCATTTATCAGATGAGGAAACTGAGGCACAGAACCTCTAGGTAACTTGTTGAAGATAATGTTATATAGCTGGTAAAGGCAGAAGTAAAGGCAGAGCTACTCAGCCTCAGCACTAACAACGCAGGTGCTTGAGAATCTTCATGGTGGAACCTGTAGGAAAATCAATCTATATCAGTAAGGATGATTAATATGACCAGAAATGATGGAGGGCTGGAAGGTGAGGGGGAGAGAGACTCCTGCCAGGCCACAACTTTTCTAAAAATGAATCTTGCTCTGGAGAGAAGGTTAAATACATAAGACCTTTGCATGCAAGCATGACAGCATGAATTCAATCCCCAGAAACCACATAAAATTGCTGGGCATAGTGGCATGGGCTTGTGAGTCCAGTGCCAGGGAGACAGAGAGAGGTGGTTTTCTGGGGCTCATCATCCAACCAGCTTAGGTTCGGTGGTGGTTTGAATAAGAATGGCTCCCATAGGCTCAATTATTTGGGAGCTTGGTTCCCAGTTAGTGGAACTATTTGGGAAGAATTAGGAAGTATGGCCTTGTCAGAGGAGGAGGTGTGTCACGTCACTGGGGGTGAGCTTTGAGGTTTCAAAAGTCCATGCCATTTCCAGTCTTTCTCCCTCTCCCCTCTTTTTCCCTCCCTTTCTCCCTCCCACCTGCCATGTGCCTATAGATCAGGATGCAAACTCTCAGCTACTGCTCCAGTGCCATGCCTGCCTACTGCCATGCTCCCCACTATGATGGTCATAGGCTCATCCTTTGAAACTGTAACACTCCCCACCCCCACTAATAACTCTCTTCTAGAAATTTCTGGAAGTCATCTTGGTCAAGGTGTCTCATCATCAAAACAATAGAAGAGTGAATAAGGAACACTAATTGATAACGGACTACATCAGTAAGATAGACAAACTGATGAGTCTTAGGTCCCAGTGACAGGACCTATCTCAAAACAATAATGTGGGTGACACCTGAGACATAACACTGAGGTTGACCTCTAGCCTCCTCATGTACACACCACACACACACACACACACACACACACACACACACACTTCTAAAAAGTTATCTTACACTGCCAGAAATGGTGGCGCATGCCTTTAATCCCACCACCTGGGAGGCAGATGTTGGCAGATCTCTATGCGTTTGAGACCAGTCTGGTCTACATAGCAAGTTTCAGACCAGCCAAGATTAGAGTGACCTTATTTTTTTGTTAAGTATTATGAAAAAAAATGTTATTGGCAAGACTATTTGAGAATTCAGGTAAGGGCATCTTAAGACTTATTTCTAAATACCTTCAAAGCCCAGGCACAGCGATCATACAGGCTCTGGCCTCAATCCTAAGGCTTCATAGAATTCTGCTGGGAAACTCACAGGTCCCAGGTATATGTAGATACTACCGGCCACTACTCCCCCCCGCCCCCTGCCAGGTACTTTTCTTATGAGTTTTAATCCTCACAACTAACTTTGGAGGGACGTGTAATTATCTTCATTTTATAGTTGAGGAAATTGAGGCTCAGACAAGCTTTGCAGCCAACCCGAGTTCACATTATCTAAGCTGGTGGCAGAGCTGGGATTAGAGCCAGCACAGTGTGACTCAGAAAACCCACTCTTCCAGATCTGTCGCCTGCTTGGTGCACATTGCTCCTGTGAAAGTGAGAGCCATTGGTTTGTCTTTGTTAGCAGCTCTGATTCAGTCGCCCTCTCAGACCCAGAGGGCCCTAGAGCAGCCATCATGTGTGATCTCCTAGGGCAGCACCTATGTGGCTGCTCTTGTCCCCACACCCCATTCATTACCCCGCCCCTCAGGTTATGTTTAAGTCCACCAGGACCTCTCATCTTCATTTCGACTGCTACCAGCTTGAAGCAGACGGAGGCCTGGGGCTGACTCACCTGAACTGCAGCTCCTCAGGTCCCACTGAGGCACTCTGACAGCCTGACAGCCGGGGTCGCAGCTGTAGAATGACAACTTCTTTGGCTCGGTGGCCGTTTGCATGGGCAGGTCCTAGACTCCTGCCAACCAACCATCTCCACTTCATCTGCAAGGTCTCGCTGGCCTCTCAAGTGTATGCCATCTGCTCCCAGTGATTTATCTGTGCCCCCTTCCTTCCCATCTGGCTTATAACATGCTGGGGTGGACCATGGTTTGATCTAGTGCCTGTCTACCATAGAAGCCATTTGCGCAGCTCTGGAGACTGAGGCCTCGTCTATTTATTAACTGTTTTCTTTTCATCCTTTTTTCCATAGGGACTGTCTATGAGTCATGCTATCCTTTCCAAAGATGGAATGGCCACTAGGCTGTTGGACTGTGCTCTGCTAGTGGGGTGTTAACCTAATGCTGTGATCAGAAAGGTTTTTGCTTTGGATCAAGAGGATCTGTATTAGAAACTGATGAAACTGACCTGAAACCCTGACTCCCCCTCTTACTGCCTGTGCTGCTTGCTTGTATCTCTCTTTCCATGCTCCATCAGCATGAGACTTTGGGGATCACCAACCCAGATTACACAGTTCCCTTGGCTCCAGAGAGTGATTCAGCATAGGCCAAACAGTCCCCTCCTGGAAGCTTTTCTAAGTGGAAGCCCATGGGGGAAGTCCTTGCTACTCCTACCGACAATCCCAGTTTTTAACGGCCCCTTCTTCCTCTTCTTCAATATAGAAATCAGGCTGGCTACTTTTATGTCAACTTGACACAAGCTAAAGAGCACCTCAGTTGAGAGAATGTCTCACAAGATTGGCCTGTAGGCAAGCCTGGCGTACATTTCCTTGATTGATAATTGACTGACAGGGAGGGATCAGCTCACTATGGGTGGTGTTACCCTTGTCCTGGTGGTTTAGGTGCTGAAATAAAGCAGGCTGAGCAAGCCAGGAGGAGCAAGCCAGTAAGTGGAACTCCTCCATGGCTTCCTCTCCATTTCCTGCCTCCAGGTTCCTGCCCTGAGTTCTTGCCCTGACTTCCCTGGATGATGAACCTGGAAACAGCAAGAAGAAATAAACTGTCTTCCCTAAGTTGCTTTTGGTCACAGTGTTTAATCATGACATTAGAAACCCTAACTAAGAAAGAAGCTGTGTTTGAAGCTGGTAAAAATTATGGTAATGGTGAATAAGTCACATGCTTGTAATTCCATGGTTGGGGACAGGTGAATCCCTGGGGCTTGCTGACCAATTAGCCTAGCTGTATTAGCAGATTCCAGGCCAATGAGATGCCCTATCTCAGAAAACTGAGGTGAATAGTACTCCTGAGGAATGACACCATG